>UCOL01000939.1:0-46375 GCA_900474335.1 Ormyrus nitidulus
GAAAAGATCTTATAAAAACTAATAAAATCTCATAGATTCTGGGGCAGAAACCGCATAGATTTTGCGGTTTCTGCACCCTTTCTATTGGAATTTATATGATATTTGCAACCGGGATGTTAACCTTTCTCATGAAAAATGAAGATTATGAAGCATTTATAAATGCATTTCCTGATGTCGATAACGACAGTAAAACTACGTTTTATAACATAGTGACAGGAAAGAACCCTAATAAAAAATTTAAGATTTCTGAAAATATTGTGGATACTTGGTCTTGCAATATTGCAGGAAAGTTAGCAGAGAAAAATATTGATTTATCCTCTCCTTATGTTATGCTGATTGATATGATAAAAAAAGGAATGGATGATCAATTTATTTTAAATGTGATGAGCATTCATGAAAAAACACTAACTGTAACACTTACAGATATAGAGAAAATTAGGCAAAATATTGTACCAAAGATTTCGAAATATTCCATTCAACCTAAAAATGAAGAAGAAAAAAACTTATTAAAAATCTCAAGAGAGGCAGAAGAAAAATGTCCAGATATTGCTAAAAAAGTTATTAGGAAGTGTTTAAAATCAATGAAGGATGTCATAGAAAATAATAGGCGATGCTCTCCACATCTAAATAACAATTAAAAGATTGGGTGACCCACTGAATAAAAAGCTTTGTAATGTTTCGGGTTCTTTAGTTTTATTTAAATGAATAAACAAAATAAAATACTTTTATTCATTAATTAAAAATTTATTTTATTCAACGCTCCCTAATGATTATTACCTAACCTACTAATAACAATTGATTTTTACCTATCTATTCTTTGAACTCTCTCTAAAACTGCCGGATCCGGACTTGGACACCAATGGATGCTTCTTTCGAGGCGTTGCTGCTTTTCGTGTTGTTGTTTGGGATCCCTTCTGGATTATTTGCGATGATTGGTGAAGCGATGACGACTTCCCAATTCGGCTAGTGGTGAAGCGATGGCGACTTCCCCGTGGCTAGCGCTTCCTTGGAGGCCAACCCAAGGAGGTCCGCTCGGTATGAAGGCTCCGAGCGTAGAGCGTGAGAGTCCTCTTCACTTCTCGCGCCGAGGGTTCCGTTTTCCCCTCCTTTTTGCAGGCTATTTACTTCATTAGACTCTCGCCCCGATAAATATTGTGGTTCTTGTGCCACAGTTGTCGATACAGTATAGTATTAGACTTCAACTCGTCATAACTTTTGTAAATATGCATCTTTATATTTGAAACTTTTACATGACAAACTTCAATGTATTCCGCGTCTTTTAAGCCTCATTACACTTCTTAATATCAAATATAAACAAAATGGCGATTTTTTATAAATATTTCATTGAAAATTTCGTTTTATATTTTCAATTGAAAAAGTTGTGTTATGAAAGTTTAAGTTTCAAATTTTTAACCATACCAAAATTTTCACAATGCTTTGAAGAAGTTTTGTGGAAATTTTTAGCTTCTTAGCTCTTATTGTTTAAGAGCAGTGGTAATTTTTGTACGGGCGCGTGGCGCGCTTGCTCCTGCGGTGCGCTGCATTGTTTACTTTTTTGCTTGTACTTTTACTTTATTTGAGGGGCGAATCCAATCACAATTCAATTTGATTTTTTGATTCGTGAGTTCATTAATTTAAAATCACGCAACTCTGCTTTGCATATATTAGAACTAATATTATTTTAACATTATTACATGCAGTTTTACTATAATAATTGAATATAAATAACACTGCATTACCGATAACGTATAACTGGCTAGTATGCATTGAATCAGAGGTTTACTCTTTATAGCCAAATGTTTTTTTAGACTACACAGTTAAAAACAATCCTGCCTCACTGAGTCGCTGATTTTATTAACGAATGCGAATTTAAAGCACATTCAATGATTAGGAATTAACAGTTAAGAAATGGATTATTTGTTGTAAGTATAAGGCGTGGCATTATGAAGTATTAGCTGTAAAAGTATTAAAGTGTATTAACTAATTTGGAGTTAATATAAATTCGCGTGCCCATTTTTTATTGTTGTTGAGGTCAGATTATTTAAATTAATCGGATATGCCCGCGTGCCAATCAAAATCTAGCCATCACTTTGTACAGAGAGGATTATTATTATTATATTGAACATAGATTTCCCTATTGTTGAACTTTTTACGGGACCCGGCAAGTGTGTAAAACGGTAACAAAATACAGAGATTTGAAATATTATGATGTTTTTATCGATTGATTTCAGTACTTTCATTAGTTTAATATGTTTCAATTTATATTTAAAAATGGGTGCAACATTTGTGATGTCTGCATTATTAGATATTAGTTTCTGCGGTTTTTAAATAAGTATCCAAGAATATTAGTTTGATACTACTTAGACTTGCCTCTTCTTATACTTTCGTCAGAAAGTAAATTTAAAAAAGATATAAAGTTTTACCGGATTATACGAGTGAGAATTAAATAATAGCTAATAAATATGTGCTAAACTGCCTACAGCAATTTTCATTTTATTTTAAAAATTAATAATGTAATGTCCAGTTTCTTGTACGTTTTACGTTAAATTGAAAATAAACTGCCAATTTTAGGGCTTGTGGGTTTAGTAATAACTACTTGAGAAAGATTAGACTTGACTCTTTATAATCGATTGATTTAGTACTTTATAATTAAATTTAAAAACCTAATTTATCTGTGGAATGTGAAACCAGGGAACATATAATTTTTTTAGGGATATATTAATAATCTCTAAAAAAAACATTTAGGAACAATAGGAAGAAATGTAATTGTCGATATTATTAAGTAGTTCTGCTTCATCCAGCTCAAGGCCCAGAGAATGATATCTTTTTCGCACATGATGAGCAACCATTTTTGGCTGTCTATCCCTCGTAAAAATCCCTTTTTTATTGCCCCCAACTCTTGTGTACCCTAAAACATACAAAATGTACACAAATATTTATATATATATATATTTTTTTTTTTAATTACTTATCTAATAATTCAAAATAATTCATAAACACCTTGAGCGGTTCTAAAATCAGCAAAATTCCATATAAATTCGCCAATGAAGAATCCTTGAGCTCGCAGCTCGTCAAAAGCTTTGAAATGCTGCGACATTAATTCTATCTGGTATTCTTCACTCCAAACGAACTCTGGTAACTAGAAAGCATATAATAAAAATTAATAACTAGAAAACATATAACAACATAGCTATTACATAAATTACCTCGTGTAAACCGGCTATAGTATCTGCACCATATTCAGATACTAATACTGGTTTCTTATATTTATTGTGCCAATTTTTTGCTTCTTGAATAATATTTTTAGTTACTATATTTGTTTTTCCGGGTTTCGTATACCAAGCGTTGTATCTGTTAAAACTTACGATGTCAACGTAATAAGCAGCATCGCTATTCTGTTGAATTTCCATAAATGAATATCATAATTAGATTAAAAAACTATTTAATTTAATTTTACTGCTATTGACTAACTGAGTTTAAACTATTTTAACAGATAGCTGTACGTAAACTAAAATTCATTACATTCCAAACTATTAAGAATCATCGTCTCCGAACTCACGTCGAACGCTGAAGCGATGGCCATAGTAATGGGCCGCGACGAATCTAAGCGTTTCGTGTGATGAGCCACATGCTTGAAATATACTTCAGCCCCGTAATTAGACAGTTTCGGTTCATTCGCTATGGACCACATGATCACCGAAGGCCGGTTCTTATCTCTCCTGATCAACTCCGACAGCGACCGCTTGTGCCTCTCGAGTAGCGTCGACGAGAAATTGTCGGTGTCCACTGACGGGCACTCGTTGATCACCAGGAATCCCATCCTTCGTGACAAATTTTAGCGTTAACATAATATATACTTTGCTAATATTTTTACGGGAAGCTGCGACTTAAGGGTCTGGCAATTGGTGGTATTGTGCACCTGTCAGCTACATCCATGACTTCGTCGCTGTAAGGATAGTGGCTAGTTCTGTAAGAATTGGCACCGACCCATTTGAGCAGTTCGTGATCTCTCGCAATAGTTGGCAAGTCCAGACCGCGTCCTCGAATTGCTGAATCTTCGTGCCTACCGAATCCGCGGAAGTAAATTGGCTTGTCGTTGATGAATAGGCAGGTTTCTGTCCACTTTAGAGTTCGTATTCCTATTGGCAGTCTATAAATGTCCTTTATATTGACCTTTGTTACGGTAAGTATGATCTGAAAATTACAAAGTTACAATTTTAATTCCATTTAACAGTTTTTTTATTAATACATAGTTTGAATTTTTTTTAAAAAGATCATAATATATAAATTTACAGAAAAAATAAGGTTTTTATGTTATACAATGCTTGCTTTTTTTTTAAATTGTTTGAAAGAAACGTATTAATTTAAATCTACTTTATATTTATTTTAATTTTAGAAGTAATAAGAAGGTAAGAAATTATTGGCAAAATAATACCTCTAATGTATACATATATCCAGGATTTTTATCCATAGATCGAGGCCACCACAAATTCGGCGACGTAACTTTTAAAACTCCCTCCCTTCTTTTGAGTGGTCCTTTAGACACTCGCTTGTTATCAGCATCAATAAGACTAACGACGCAAGTGTAGTTCTCCTTAGGACTTAACCCAGCTATATCCACTTTGTATCCGATAACGCCGATGCCGTTGACTACTTCGGTGGTGACTGTAACATCTTCTATGAATACTTTTGGTTTTGTATGTAATAGTACTGGCCTGAAAAAAAATGCAATTTATTCTCAGAAAATAAGATGAATCCCCAATTGATTAAAAAAAATACCTGTGAATTCCAGCATAATTAAAAAAGTCAAATGTGTAAGATTGCACTTTGATTGTGCCGTTTTCAGTCTTTGCATCTTCGATGCTTCCTTGTGGGATGCTTGTTTCAAGAAGAACGTTATCGACCGCAACAGTGACGCGATTTTTTCCGCCGAACAAAACAGACGATGTCACCTCGACTTCAAAAGGTAGGTGACCCATTTCATGACTTGTCAAAAAATTGCCGTTCAACCACTAAATCATGAAACATAGAAAATGTATTATTCTGGTAAAATCTTGAATATTGATAAGAATTCAAAAGGAGCATTTCATGCAAATATTTTTGAAGTTATTGTTTGAATTAAAAAATTTGGATTTTCTGCAGTACTGTTAAGTCTCTGAATAAAAATTAAAAATTTAAGATTCAAATTTAAAGTTTAGAAAGTAATTATTTTTATATAGACGTTAAATGTCAATATAATCAAAAACTAAAGTTATATTCAGAAGTGTTTTATTTTGTTTGCTTACTACTTGTGCTAGATAATTGACAGATCCAAATCTCAAAAACACCCTCTTCTCTATCCAAGCCGCCGGTACAAAGAAAGTCTTCTCATACCAGACAGGTCCGACGTAATCTCGTAGTTCCTTGGAGGTCGTTATATCATTATAAGACGATGGGACCGGCATCTGCATCACCTTGCCGGCCTAAAATGCAGTTTTATAGGTGTAAATTCATAAATACAAATATTTCTCATTAAGTAGACAGCATTACCTTGGAAAGTCTTTGCATGTACCAGGCTTCATAGTGACCCCTTTGTACATCGTTGGCAGGCGGTACCAGGAAGTCCCAAAAACCATCAAGAGATTTTACCTATTGCAGAATGTAGAAATGTAAATGATATCACTCGATTATAAATGGGTCAAAAAATTTGACAGCGACTAAATATTATTTAAGTTATTTTGTAATTCAAAGTGTTTGCATAAATGTGTAATATTGCAAATTCATTAATTCGAACAATTATTTTTAATTTTTGCTTCCTTATAATAGGGTAGTTTTTAAATTCACAAAAACAATGTTAAAACGAAAAATACTTAAAAACATTTTGAAAGACTTTTGGTGGAAAAATTCCTCAATTTTAAGAACAGTTGCTTCATGTCTGGGTTTATGTATATTTTAAAAAAATTAAGACATAAATAGTAAGAAGTAATGAGAAAAATTATAGATCAGATTTTGAAGCAATTATGTTTCCACAAACAACAAAAGCACGGTCACTCAAAAGATTTTTAACAGAAACACACGCGCAAGCACAATTTCCGAATCAAGCCGAAAGGAAAACAAGCAATTTAAGCAATTCCTCATTGAAGAAGGCACTTTGACATGACCGAGAAAAAACACAAAGGGATACCGGACCTAAGCAGCTATTGCGCCTGGACTAATCCAGTTTTAAACGCGACCACCGCGCCGGTCTAAACGCAAAAACCCCAATACATTTGCACTTTCAAAAATAACCGCCGATCGAACTTCTCGGCAGAACAAACGTTGATCCATTCTCCCGCGAAAAAAAGCTCCCTCGAAAATTCGATTCCCTCGCACATCTTACCTCGCGCGTCTCGCTTTCCCGAGGAAACAAAAGGCCCGGAAGTGGCGCCAACTCTGTTTCGATACTGACGAGGCCCACTATTTCGAGAAATATGCTGAACGCGTTGAGATACCACTGAAAGCCAAACATCCTTACTGGCAGCGATTCCGCGTTCGACTCCCCGAGTGGCGGCGTTATCTTTCTAAATCTTATCGAGGAGCTTTAGACCTGCTTTAGTTTTCGGTTTCAACGCCATCTCCCCCGCGACGACGGCGGCTGCGCGGAAAATGCCTGCGACAATGGATTTTTATATCATTTCGCCAAATTGACTTGCACGGGTGTCGGACGTTTGGAGATCTTTGGCTCAAAGAGGAGGCGAAAGAATAGTTTTTATTTGGAACAGGCGAGCAATTGACCTAAAATTTTGAAAGCGGGCAAGCTTTGAAAGCCGAGTTTATAAAGTATTTGAAAATCTATGGACGCAGTTTTTATGATTAAATATATGTCGGTATATACAACTGACAGTTTTTCTTTTAACTTAAAACTGGCATTAATCTATTTTTTTTTTTTTTTTTTTTTTTTTTTAAATTAAGTTAATGTATTACAAACAATTATTTCAAGTTTTAATTCGGAAAAAAGTTCTTTGTGTCAACGAAACTGTGATAAAGTATTTGTACTTACTCATAGTTATTATTATAAACTGATTATTAAGCTGCGACTATAGTAGAATATATCTTAATTGTTCTAAAAGAAGAGTTTACAGAAAATATTTTCAGGAAAAGAATTTTTATTGTAAAGAATTTTTATTGCAGTGAAAGTAAAATGATCATCGAAAGCTTTAGACCTATATGGTCTATATTAATCTCTTCATGAATTACAAATTTTTTTAAATTAGATGATTTTAAATGATAATGCATTTGTCTTTATTGTTACAAGGTTTGAAATAAACAAAAGAATCAGATTCGTTTATATTTTTTATTACATGATATTACAAAAAATAATTTAACATTCGTTATTAAGCTCCGGTGTGATCACAAGTTCAATCTTTTTTTAGTTGTATCAGATATGATTCGCTAAAAAAATTTACCAATTCTAAAGTGTACATAAATCTAGTAGTACGAACATTTATTACAAACCATACAGAACACTTTTCGTCGAATGTGCGAACATTTATAAATAGAATAGTAAAGTTTATAAAATCTGAACACTATTTTAACAATAAAAATATCACGCAATTTTTCTCTTTCTGTCAAAGTACGAAATATAAATAAATGTTGATTCAATGCACAATATTAAAAACAGTGCTATATATTGCATCGCAGTTTGTTCTGGTCGCAGAATCTGCAAAAACACAGTCTTATGTGAAGACTTAAAAAATGCTTTGTAAACATTAAAAGCAGACTACACATATTGTGCTGAAATATAGTTTTCGAGATCATTAGGTACTTCAGCTTCGCTGTCCTGCTCCGCGCTCAAAGCGTGGTATCTTCTTCGCACATGATGAGCTACCATTTTCGGTTGTCTGTCACGTGTGAAAACTCCTTTCTTGTTACCTCCAACTCTTGTGTAAGCTGAAACATTTTTACTCGCGTTATTTCGTGTACCGTTACAAAAACAATTGCGCATTGAATTTTATTGATAAAATTAAATCTTACTTTGGGCAGTCCGGAAATCAGCGAAATTCCAAATGAATTCGCCGATGAAGAAACCCTGGGCTCTTAATTGGTCAAATGCTTCAAAATGCCTTGACATCGTCTCCATTTGATATTCCTCGCTCCATACGTACTCTGGTAACTGTACACAAATTTACAAACTTATAATTAATTATCATTTTGGTGGAAATGCGCATTAAGTTCTTAAACAATCTCTAATTTTTGGCAAAATTAAAGCACCTTGTAAAATTAAAGCTCCAGTTTAACAGTTTCGAGAATTGATAAACGTCTTATAACAGCTTCGAAGCGCAAAGGCGGAAAGATTGTGTTGAAATATATCTACCTGGTTTCCGAATGAATCATTTAAAAATATTTCAACGCAGTTTTGCCGTAAGAGCGTCGCAATAAACTTTCAATGCGTCACTGTGCGAGCATGCACGATAACGTTTATGGATTTTTAAGTCAAGTACAGATAAATGAATTTTTCCAAATAATATCTATATATAGATCTTTTGTCACTTTTGCCTTTAATTATAAAATTAATTTGTAATTCAATGAGTCATTCGCTATTTACTTTTTGTATACCGATTTCCGTATGTTAATTTATCCTGCAATGACGTGTTATTATTTCTCGAATCGACGTAACGGTACTTTCCCACTCTCGACGCGCTTGAAAAGTTAGTTCGTTCGTTCGTTAAATTCGGAAGTTCAAAACTTTTCACTAAAATATTTTACTGGAAAACTTTAGCGAGAAAGTAAACACTTATTAAGTTACAAAAGTTAAGCGTTCGAGAGTTACGGGAGCATTGCTTACCTCGTGAAGTCCGGCCATAGTGTCTGCGCCGTACTCCGACATTAATACTGGTTTATTGTATTTATTGAACCAAGCTTGGGCTTCAGATACGACGCGACTGGTGATCATGTCCAGCCTGCCGGTGTTCGAGTACCAAGCATTGTATCGATTGAAGCTGATAATGTCTAAATACTGACCGGCTTTGTCCTCCTGTTCGTAAATTGTGAATAAGTAGGCGATTATTTTATTGTAGTTTCAAGCGTAAAGATTTGTGATGGTTATTGGATTCACCCTGGTGGAAATTTTCGTATTTAAACTACACTCTTCATTGAATTGCGAAAAGAATTTATAGTGTAGATATTTTAAAGCAAGCAAACATGTTTAAATAGTGCCTACATTACTTTTAGATATTTGTTTTATATAAAAATTTATATTTTCATAATAAAAAAAGCTTAAATTTCACCAGAAGTATATATTATTATGAATACAATTTTTTCATGACTGGTTATCTAGACATATACGCAAAAATATGAAAATGAAAATTATTTAATACGAACCTACTCTACAGGCAATTCACGGCTTACTTGTTTAGTTTAAAATTGCAAATTAAATACAATTTATCGATAATTATTTACACTTACACCAACGCCGCGCGCAAGTGCTATCGTAATCGGCCTGGTGGGGTCAAGAGTCTTTGTGTGATGAGCCACTTGTTTGAAATACAATCCGGCATCGGCCAACTGAGTTCTCGGTTCGTTCGCAATGGACCACATCACGACGGAAGGCCGATTCCTGTCTCTGCGGATCAATTCGGACAGAGATTGTTTGTGCCTCTTCAACAGAGCCGGTGAAAAGTTCTCAGTGTCCACGGAAGGACATTCGTTAATTATCATGATTCCCATCCTTGAAAGAAATATTTGGTTATTATTTTAAGAAAACCGCTGTTAACTGATTAAAATATTTAACGAGTGTAAAATACTGTTTTCATTTAAATCATGTATCATTCGAAATTGACAGTATATACCTATCAGCAACATCGAGAACTTCATCGCTGTAGGGATAGTGACTGGTTCTGTAAGCATTAGCTCCGACCCATTTAAGTAATTCATAATCTCTAGCTACCGTAACTAAGTCAAGACCACGTCCTCTGAGGGCTGAGTCTTCGTGTCTACCAAAACCGCGGAAATAAATAGGCTTATCGTTAATATAAAACGATGTGTTGGTCCACCTCAAGGATCGGATTCCTACTGGCAGTCTGTAAATATCTGGTTGAGTTACATTTGGTACAAGGACGGTTACCTGAAATTATAAAATGCATCGTTTTTATCTAATTTATTGTACTTAAAGTTAGATAAGAAAATTAACTTGACGTTTGAAACAAAAAAATGGTAATCTAGTATTCTAATAAAATGCATTTTAAAATGTTAAAAAGTAGATAAGGTATCACTATCACTAATCTAATCTTTTCTAATCAACATGTTAGCTGTCAAATTATCATTCTTACATTTTACCGCAATAACGCGATAAAATATTTAAAAAATCTATTCGTTAATCATTTCAAAACAGTGTTTTATATATGCTTAGTGCACGGAAAAATTACTGTTTACTAATTTAAATTACCTCTAAAGTGTACATGTAACCAGGGCCTGTACTCATTGATCGGGGCCACCATAGTCGAGGTGAGGTAACTCTTATAGTTCCCTGAGGTCCAACATGTGCCCTGATAGAATATTGGTCTTCGGCATTGAGCAGATTTACTTGACAAAACGGAGTTTCCTTCTCGTCTAAACCTGCTATGTCAACATTGTATTTAATAATGCCAATGTCATTTATCAATCCTGAGTCAATTTTTATATCTTCAATATATACCCTTGGTTTAGTATGCAGTAAAACAGGCCTGCAATACAAAGTAAATAAAAAAGAAATGCGCAAAGTAGCTGCAACGCAAGTGATCAAGTTACATTTTTAAAATACTTAAATGTAAATTTGACTGTATATTGATGCAAATTATTTTATTAATGGTTAATGCGAAAAGTTATTTTGTCTCACGAATGTAGACGCGTTGTACTTAATTCCCTTAATAATTGATATCCTTTCTAAATTGCAATAAATGCATTAAATTGATGTAATTTTGGAAATTATTTTCAATGATGACTTTTACTATTGACACTGGTAAAATATCAAAATAATTTTATTTTTAAATTTCATTTTATTACAATTTGGACTGATAAATGACTAATCTTTTAAATTGAGGAAAGTCAAATGGATTTATCAACAAAAGATTGCAGTAGGTACACTTTATTTTCGCAGTATTTTTGTTGAATTAAAATTAAATGTATTACCTGTGAATACCAGCATAATTGAAGAAGTCAAACGTGTAAGATTGCACTTTGACAGTGCCATTATCGGCTTCTGCGTCAACAACTTTACCTTGAGGAACACTGGTTTGTAAGAGGGTATTATCTACGGCCACTGTGACCCGGTTTTTTTCCCCGTATAATGCCATTCCCGTTATTTCAGCTTCGAAAGGTAAATGACCCATTTCGTGATTAGTAAGTAATTCACCATTTAACCACTGGAAAATATCGTGCCACGAGTAAGTTTTTAAGGACCAACATTTTTGTTAAACTGACGATTACTTACCACTTGGGCAAGATAGTTGACTGATCCGAATCTCAGAAAAACACGTTTGTCCTTCCAAGAAAGGGGTAGATAGAAGTTTTTTTCGTACCATACAGGTCCAACATGATCACGTATAGCTCGTGAAGTCGTGATATCGTTGTAGGATGAGGGCACCGGTATTTGCATAACTTTAGCTACCTGCAATATTAAGTAGGTAAATGAGAATAAACAAGCTTTGACATAAAATCTATTTTTAGCAGCACAACTCAAGAACAATTAAATTTTTCAAGTAGGATATTACCTTTGATAAATTATCGACAAACCATGCTTCTCGATGACCTTTCTGTAGATCATAAGTCGGTGGAACAACGAAATCCCAGAATCCATCTAGAGATTTGACCTGAATCAAAGGATAATTAAAATAATCAGAATTAAAAGAACAGAAAAATGATTTTCAAATAAAAGCCGGTAGTAAAGAAAGGTATTTACTTCGCGTGATTCACTTTCTCTTGGATACAGCAGACCCGGAAGTGGTTCCATCGGGATTTCCTCGGCCAAGGGGTTGGTGACTTCGATGACTCCAGGGGGACTTCCTGGTACCTTGACGTCAACCTCGCTGCCCATTACCAATGCGGCGGCCGCAACCGCGAGCAACAGCTCCTGCAGCCGCATTCCTCCGGTGTGTTTTCCTACAAGCCGAGCCAGAGTCTAACAATCCACTAATTTCTACGTTCCAGTTCGTGCTTTTTGCAGGCGCTTCTTTCTTTTCCTTTTTTTCTCTTGCGTAACGCAATCTTTTTTAGTACCTGATAACTCTTATTTTCATCTCCTGTTTTTTTCTACTTCCTCTAGAACGGCTATATTTTTCTTTTGAGATTGAAGGTACAAAAGTTCGTTAACTTGTAACAATTGAACAACTGTCCTAAATACGGTAATTAGCTGCTTTGAAGAATTAGCGCAAAGTAATAAATAATTCTTGGGAAAATTGAATTGACTTTTAACGATCATTTTACAGGTAGAAGATCGTTAACCCAATACAGATAATTTTTATTTTAGAACTTACTTTCTTTCTAATAAATAGAATTCTTGAAAATTTCTATTGTTAAATAATTTTTCTATTTTAGTTATATAACAACTTATTTCCTTTTAAAATTTTGACCGTTTATGAGGTAAATTATAATTTAGTAATTGTTTCTTTAAATATTTCATTTAATTTTGGTACTTAAAGGTTTTATCTAAATGACTTTGCTGAATTTAATGAATTTCCATTCAAAACCTGCGTACAAAAGGTATAAGATCGATATACTTGGAGCTTATTTTGAACTCAAAATTAATCAGAAAAATTATATTTCACACTTATTATCTAAATATGTTTTACCGGATAATGCACTTGAAAGCTTTTTAAATTATAATCTTAATTATTTTTATCTTTATGGTTTACCTACAAATGCCTTTAAAAGCTTTGTCTTAAAACTAAACATTTTTTTAAGAATTTTTAATAATTATTCATTTCGTTATAATAAATAATAGTTTTGAAAAATTATATATAATTAAAAAAAAATTTTGCCAGAAATATCGTTAATCGACAGAGTTTGTAATTTGCATTAACATTGGTAACATGACGTTGTATTATTGTATTTTAATAGAGCTGATTTCATCAAGAGCCTGTATTTGAATTAAAACCAGATTTTGATGATCTAATGTACTTTTTTATTATTACCATTTTGTACTAAAAAATTTATTCATTTCGTAGAAATAGTAAATCAAAAAGCTGTAAGTATGTTGAAATAACAAACAAGTTAATATAATATGTCTTTCTTTTTCTTTAAATTTTATTGATCTTAAATAATAATCAAATTAAATCTTTACAAAGAAAACGAAAATATAAATTAATCATTTAAAAAACTAACTAAGCAAATATTCAATTAGTTTAAAAAATATTTTGGAAAAAAACATGGCATTACATTTTTGAAAAATTTGTATACGAATCCAAAGTGTAATTAAATAAAGTTAATTTAATTTTAATAACATAAAAAAGGCTTGAAACAAACACTGGTTATTGAAAAAATCTTTTTTATTTACAGCCAGTGAAATAAAACTTTAAAAACTAAAATTTCGAATTTAATAATACAAGTTTTCGGGGAAAAAAGTATTGAAAATAATGTAGGCATGGGTCATTGCCCGTGCCGCATAATCGATAATATACATATATACCTCTGACCATAACAACGTTCACGGTCGAACATTACCAAACTTAGCTTCTTGAAATTTTTCCAATTTTATTAATAAATATGTAATAATTGTTGAAATAAGCTTTATCACATTGTAAATTGCTATAATTTCTGTCACTTGTAATAAGCGATTACAAAAAAATTTCAAAAAAAAAAGTTCTCTTATTGTTGTAAGCACAAGTGAATTAAACTGTAACTTTTTTCAACATTAAAAATGTTAAAATTCTTTATCACAACTGTTCAAAATTCTTTACTCTAAAACGAACAGGAAAATTAGCATTGTTTGAGTCTTGTTTAGATAACAATAACGGAAACCGCACGCACAGAAAATTTAATCAACTTGCACTAAAACGAAAATTTAACTTAGGCCTACCTGAGAGCTTAGAAAAAAGCGGAGCAAGCACGTCCGTCTTAAGCGATGGCTCACGCGAAACTGTGCAGGGCGTTGCGTTACGCGAAGCTTAAAACTTGTCGTCGATAATGATCATAAGCTTCTTCTTTTTATTTCGATAAATCAGTATGGCAACTT
Organism: Ormyrus nitidulus; assembly: GCA_900474335.1. Lineage (NCBI taxonomy): Eukaryota > Metazoa > Arthropoda > Insecta > Hymenoptera > Ormyridae > Ormyrus > Ormyrus nitidulus. The sequence continues at coordinate 14,165 of UCOL01000939.1, forward strand.
GATCGAATTACAAGACAAGAGAGCTAGAGATTAGAAATAACATATTCAATAATACGATGAATAAAAACTTAAAATGTTAATTAAACGGTGGAATACAATTAGTTGTAAAATCAGCAATGTAAAGATAATTCGAACTCTAAGTTGATTTGATAAATAATGAAAGGATTACATGACGTGTCGATTTAATAATTTAATTAATCGACGAATTGCAAAAATGTGCTGGCTCCGATTCTTATTTAATTTATATAGTCATAACGAGATATTATAATAGTATACAAGTATATAATTATTGTAAAAATAAATTAAGAGATTTATTTAATTTTTTACACCTTTAAAAAAATTGAAAATATTAAATTATTCAATTCCTTTGTCTGTGGGAGTAAAACCGAATAGGTTTTTGATATACAATGTAATTAAGTTGTATTATAAATAATTAAAGATAATTTCGTGACATATCAGCTTCAACTGAAGTCTGTCTTACACAATAACTTTGGCGAATTTAAATAAATGAGTTGTTTAAAAAATTTTTTATTACAAAACAGTTATTTAAATTTTTTACAGGATATCGAGTATATTTATTTAGAAACAAATATTTATAAGAATTTTTAAATAACAATGTAAGTGTAGTAAGTCAATAATGTTTTTACTTATAATATATAAAGAATGTGTTATTATTTATAATTGATTTCTTTAATTGCGCAAAAATTTTATCATACAAGTTAATAAAAAACGTAATTATTTTATTATTTATTTTAATACTTAGAATATATGTGTCATCAAAAATCTTAAATTAAAAATATTTTATTTACAATCACGTAATATTTCAATAAATATTATGTTTATAATAAAAATAGAATAACAAAAAATTATTATGTAACTATAGTATGTCCATTGCTTGTGACACCAATGCCTTTTACAACAATAACCAAATATACATATAGACTCCAGGTAGTATTCTGCAATTCACAGAAAGCAATGAGTAAAAAGTATTCAATCATATTGTGTCACTACATTTTCACTTTTCTTAAAGTAGGTAAAAACTATCCTTCTAAAAATTTTGATCGAATAAAAAGTATTTACTACATTTATCAAACCTGCTTAACCCATTTCGTTCCAAGCAGACGTTTTATAGTTGATCGCCTGATTTTAAGCCTAGAAAAGTGGTGAGCGGCCATATTTAACTGTTTTTTGAAAATTTTGAAATTCTAACCCTGAATTCTGAAAGATCAACTCTTTTATATAAAATGATGTTTCTGGAGTCTTTTTACAGATCTTTTACTACTTTTTTAGGCTTAAAACCGATCGACTATAAACTGTTTATTTCGGATAAAATGGGTTAGACTTTACAATAATTTTTATGACTGTCATTCAATCCTCTTTTCGTTAATGCTCAAAAATGCGTTAAAACAACTGAAGCTAAATATATATTATAAGAAAAGACATAAAAGGTAATAATGGTACGTAAGATAAAATAGGAAAGCAAGGATGCGAGGAAAAAACAATCGAGATCGGTATTCAATTATCAGCATGGGAAAGAAATTAGAACTGTATTATCGTTGGCCAAAATCCAACGTAATTTTCAAGTTACACTCTCTATTGTCCGATCGGTAACGTGACTTTCGTGAGAATAGAAGGAAGGAACCCAAATATTTGCGCAAAGGCGAGATTGCAGAAAAATTTACCTTTAGTTGCCTGGGCCACTTAAAGGCCATTCCTTCGTTTTCTCAGCGAAGTTATTTTACTCGCGGCTCGAAGCCTGCGAGCGGGATGAAAATGAGAGGGAGAAAAGGGACGGCTTGAGTTTTTGCGATGCACATGTAAGCGTAGAATCGATTAGCAGTTCTTTCGCCTTTGCGGAATTCGTTTAGAGACCGCGTCCGTAATTTCATAGTCGACGGTTTTCTTCGGATATTTTTGCGCCGATAATGATTGTATTTACTAGGAAACAGTGCGCGAGAATGCCGACAAAAAATGCGCCGCTCGCATAACTCTGCTGGGAGATGCGAATTCTCTCTATAAGTTTATTATTTATAGAAATTTGTAAGACGCTATATTTAAAGCTTATTATACTTATATTATTCGATCGATCAGAACATGACTTTACGATAAATTATTATCAATATTAGATAATCGTCGTCGTAAAATTGAAATCAAGATTTTATGATAATGTTTTGTGCAAACATTCAACATTTTATTGAAACCGTTTCTTAATTTGTTCATTATAATATTCTTTACTTAATGCAAGCCTGTGTATTTGTGTACCCAATATGCGGATCGGAGATTAGTGGTAATAATTCAATAGTGCAAGTGTGACAAACTGTCTGCTGAATGCATCAATTGAAAATTCGTCGGAACGTTGATCTCGATCATTGTCGCTTGCTTACGAGCAGACTTTATTATTGTATACAGGGTGACTTGATCAGTTAAGATTCTTTTCTATCGTTAAATCTCTTTTTCTTGTAATAAAATTAAATAAACACGTTGCAAATATGTGGCACTTGATGATCGTTATTTCATTTTTAATTAATATTGTTACTTTACTTTAATGATACAATAAATAAATTTTATGAACGACACGAAAAACTTTTTATAAATGTTTATGAGAATTAAATACCAATGTTTTTTTTTTAAATTGCAAGCACTGTCGTAGAATTAGCCAGATTTTTCAACTTTATATTAAACATCTCCTATAAACTGTAATACATCAACTTGACGGTGGCAACTCTTAGATAAGAAAATACAATCACGATTATTAGGTGACCATCTTTTCAACCCCAAACCTGCAATTCCTTCCAGTCGACTCACCCGTTAGTCGCTCACACCCAGTCACCGAGCGCTCGAGCCGCCTCCAGCAGCGTCTGCACACCTCTCTGCGGAGTACACAGCATCCGCGTGTACCTCTAAGCGGGCATGGCCAAGATCGGTGCTGTTTACACGAGAGAGTCGAGGACAGCAGTACTCGCGTGTCGCGCGACAACTACCGTGTCGCGTATCAGCGAGAGCGGTCTGACCTGCGGGCCGCCTACGAGAAAGAGAGGCCCTTTGCGGCTCCGGTAAGAGCCGGTATTACTCGATATTTCGGTTCCGCGATCCGTCGTACGCACACGTGCCGTTTGTCGGCGTGGGGGTTTTCGGCCTGTAGAGCGGCAGTTATTTTTTGTGGTTATTGATCGCAGGTTTGTGCGAGCTTTGGTCAATTAATTGCTTACTTTCGAGGCTGAACTTATCGTTTAATATACTGCTAGAAAGTAAAGAAAATTTAATCTATGTTATTTTTGTATATTGGGAAGGAAATTCGTTCTGTATTAAAGTTCGAAAATAATCTGTTTTTTTTTTATATTCTCTTGTAGTTGCTATTTAATATATTAATTTATCAAAAATATTATATTTTAAAATATTATATTTTTATCGAACAAAAATATGTTTCTATCACTTTCATCTTTCAGTGCGCTTTCCAAACTAGGCATTTGACAAATTCGCAAGTCTGCGGCGTAATTCAATGTAAGTCACTTTACCAGGATTGTAATTTCTGCTGTAATTGCAATAAATACGCTTATGACCCCAAATGCAAATATATTTCACTAGATTCTGTGACATACAACTTTATTAGTATTGAGGATCTATTCTGTTTTTAAACAAGAGATGTATGGAATTATTATTGAGGATTTTATATAGTTGTATTCTTCAATAAGCAGTTTATGGTGCTGCAAAATTGTGATTAGGTTTTCATTAAGATCATTGGGGTGTCTTGTTTAATTATTTTTTTTGTTTTGTTTCAAATTAGTGCTAACGAGTTCAAAATGTATAGCTAATTAAAATGAATTAAAATAAAAAAGTATCATTAAAATAATTTTATTGAAATAAATTAAATATATAGTTACTTGTAAAGATTTTTTTAATAAATTGAAATCTTTTGAATACTCTGATCGAATCCTTGAAACTATATGAACGTAAGCGCGGAGATATAATAATCAAGATCATTAGGTACGTTTCGAGTGCTATTCTATTCATCATTTTTAAAGCATCTATCTCGTGAAAAGTTCCCTTTTTTATTCCTCCAACTGTCGTTCAGCCTACACCTATCGTTTTATTTTGACACATAAGTATTATTCCTAAAACCTACCTTTAGCAATTCTAGATCTAATTAATTCTAATTCGCGAATTTCCATATGAATTCATCAATACAAAATCCATGATTCCATAATTGATCAAATACTTAAAAGTGACGTGATAATTTCCATTTAATATTCTTCGTTCCAAATGTCCTCCGGCAACTGTATATAAAAATAAGCTTCTAAATAAAATTCAATGTGTTATTTCTTTATTGCCTTTTTAATTAAATGATATTAAAAATTTATAAACTGATTGTCACATTTTGATCATTGAATAAATCTGATAGTCTGTAAATCGTCTTTGCTGTCACATAAAATAGGAACAAGAGTCATAAATCTTAAATTCCTTATGTAATCCAGTCATTGTATCAACTTCATACTGTGACATTAACACTAGTTTATTGTATTTATCGTACCAAGCTTCGTGCGCTTCTGATACAACTCGGTTAGTTATTATGTTGAGTCTTTCAGTATTTGAACCACGCACTATACCTTTTGAAATTGATGAATTCTAAATATTGCAAAGCTTGTTGATCTTTCTTGTTGTAAATTATTATAAATAAATAATTAATTAGACTAAAATAAAACTTTTACTTAAACGTTGCAGATAATTGTTATTAAGTAACTGCAGTTATTATAAGTATCATTTCTATGTAATCACTATGAGTATACTTTTTAGCTTCAAATTTGAAGATAGTCTGAGAAATAAATTTCTATTTTGCGACATTAATATTTTCTAATTACGTCTACAGGAACGTAAAGAGTAATGACAATAATAATCTGTCTTGCAACAACATAAATGTCAGGAAGACGTTCGATTTGCCAAGAATAACGGTATGAAGAGCGGTATGAATGCATACCAAATTGGACCTTCGTGATCACGGATAGCTTTAGAAGTAGAAATATCGATTTAAAAGAAGGTAGTACTGGAATCCGCATCACCTTGGTAAAATTTATGTAAATTACAAAAATTGTAATCATATTTGCATGACTACTTGAAATTTACTTTTTCATTACCCGTGATAAGCTGACAACATCAACGATTCTCGATGGAATCCTAGCATCCTTCAAGAGACTTTATCTGAAATTAATTAAAAATTTCCGATCAAAGGAAATTAGAATATTTAATGTTAGGAGTTATATTTCTTATACCTGACGTGATTCGTTCTCTTTGGGATTCAACAATCCTGGACATGGTATCAACTAGTTCGTCATCATCAGAATTTGTGCACGTGCTGAAGCCAGAAAGAAGTTTGGAACATTTCAGATTTTAATTAACTCCCGTTGCTAATTTAAGAGTGACTATTATAAATATAAGCTTCTTTTTGAATACTTTTTAACATTTCAGTTTACATTTTGCTCTCTCGCTCAAAATAAAGCAAATTAAATATAATTTTATCAAATGCAAATATAATTCCAAATAAGTAAAGTTTTATGTTTTGCGTGCAATACCTCATTTGAAGCAGCTCTAACCACCACGTTATGCCGCGTTAAAAGTAGTAAAGATAATCATCTTAAATACGTACTCATGTTATTTAAAAAGCGAAAAATTTTTATTAAAAAATAACTAGTTAAAAAGAAATAAAAATCAGATACGCGAGACGGATTGAAAATCAAATAAAAAAACATTTATATAATTTCAATACATGCGGTCATAAAAAATGTAACGGTAAAAAACGGTGTGAATGTAAAATTTTAAAACGTCTTTATAGTATCTCAATTTGAATGTATAAAAGTGCCAACATAAACAATTATGTAATAAATAAAAAAGAATATTATATACCCGTATAATAAATCTTATTATAAGATTTTTCTAGCACACTCATATTTATTTATAGTAATATATAAAATATTAATATTTAATAGTTTTCCTTGAAAGTTAGACATAAATTGAGACCTTGTAATAAAAATCATTATAGATAATAAGTTGTTGATAAAAGAGATTTTCTACTAACTGCAAATTCTTTCGAGTCAATTGTATGAAATATAAATTATTTAATTCGTAAGGATCTTATATCCTCTTTAAAGTAAATGATAGATTTTATTTTAGAATTTTAATTGAATTAAAAATTAGAAATACGAAAATCATTGTGCAATAGAAGTCATAAGAGTTTTATTTAGATGGAAATTTCGCTGTATTGTCTTTGGAAACTATTTTTTAGGTTTATAGGTCGCTTCTCATAATTAGGTTACGGTAAAGGTTTGAACGCCTCTTTTATAATGAGCCTGATTCCCAAAACAACCTCGATTTTCCTAAGTTTCGAATTCAGTTTTTAAAAAGTTTGAACTAAAATAAATAAAATACAGATTTTGTTGTATTATTGTAGTACTAGAAAAAAAATTGAATAAAAGAACGATTTATGTGAACAAAAGTAACATTATTGCTTTCACAGCAAGAAGTACAAAATAATTTGTTGTTTATTCAATAAAATTTAAAAATTGTATTACAATAGCAGCTACAATAATGTTTAAGATAAAGAATATTAAATTTAAAAATCTTTTTAAATTATATATTTTATGAAAAGAAATTTTAAAAGCATACTATAAATAATTACAAATTATTTTATTGAGTAATTTGCTTTTCAAGGTTAAACGAAGTTAAAGAATTGCAGTATGAGCATCGTAGATTGACTGTTAAGCGCATCAATTGGAAATTCGAAAGAACATTGATCCCTATCATTGTCTCAGGCCTCCGACTGTATTTTTCATTACGTCCCTCTTATATTAGCATTATTGCTACATACACGGTGATCCGAAAAGTTTCAGCACTGCACAATGATTTAAATTTATTACAAAATTTTAGTTAACACTTGTTAACTAATTTAAGTATTGTTTCAAGAGTCAAGATCGAGTTTTTTGCTAATGGGTTAAAAAAAACAATTTTTTGAACTTTTTGAATATTAATCGAAATAATAATTCACATGAAAAACTATATGTATAATATTATTTATACGATTTAGTATTATATTTTATTAGCCGCATGATGAAACATTATTTAAGGTAATAAATAAAATGTTCAAGAACTTGACATAGTTTCAATTTAAAGGACAGATCGGTTAAAAATAGCTGGAAAGTCATATCCCTGATATTTTTAAAAAAAATATCTCAACTGATATTAATTCTAAAATTTAATTTACTAAACCATAAATCGGTCATCAATCAACGCAGTAAATTATTTCGCAATCGATTTACCAAATTTTCACGAAGCTTAAAATTGCTTTACAGATTTGAAGCTTCCTCCTGCATTTCACGAAGCGATCTGTAAGAAAAGTTGAATCTTCATCGAAGAAATTCTCGCAACTATAAAATAATCAAGGGCAGCTCCGCGAGAAAAGGCTCACCCGATACATTGTCGAGATCGCGGGACTTTGGCACTGCGGGCGCGTCGTCGTCCTCGTCGTCGCACTTGTGTACTTGCACCGTCGCTCCCCCGTCGGCCCTCTCCTCGCTCCTATCGATGCTCTCGATATCCAGCTCGGCCGTGGCTGTTATCCCTAAACGAGCATCGTTGATCATCGGCGGTGTGCTGTCGCAAGAGAGAGAGATAGAGAGAGACAGAGAGAGAGAGAGGCGTGGGTGCCGAGTCGAGTTTGCCGCACGCGCCAACTAGTGTGCAGCAATATCGGGACGACGATCGTGCCTCTGACCCACAGAGACTGACAGAGACAGACGACGGTAGAGAGAAAGAGGCCCTTCGCGTAGACTCTCTCTGGTAAGAGCCGGTATTAGTTCATTTCGCACGTGCCTGCATGACTTTGTTGCTATAAGCGCGCGAGCAGGAGCTTTTTATGTTGTCTGGTGCTGTGCTTTATTGCTACGGGGGAGATGCTCGACCTTCACTTATGTTCTTTTCTTTTTCTTAGATTGCACTGCTTTTTTTGTTGTTTTTGAAGAATTGAAACATTTTTTTTACAAAAAAACTGGTATTTTTTGCGAATAAGATTAAAAAGTAATTGATGTCAAATTTTTTCATAAACTTTGTTACTGCTTTTTAAAAACGAGTGTAAATTTAAGATAAAATTTCGGTGAAATTCGGCAAAAGAAAGCTCAATATATGTATTATTATAATAATAATAGTTTACATATTTTTAATCTCCTTTTTTTCTTTAATTTTCCTCTATGTCCCAAGTAATGATTTTATTACCTAATAAGTTATTTTTTATTTCATTAGCCATATTAAAATTTAAAATCATATCGTAGGAAATAAACGTTATATAAGATTACAAGCTTAATAAAATACTGCAAATCATATTATACAACTTTTATTACTGTTCACGGACTTCAATAATTTAAGCAAATTTCAAAGCTTGCGCTGTGTGATACTTTGAAAGACAAGCAGTATATAACTGCATGTATTTCAATTTTAGAACTAATCAAAAGGATGAGCAAAACTTTTTAAGGTAATTATTCTGTAATATCTAAATCAGAAATAATTTAGTTTTTTATATTAAATTAATTCCATATAAAAATGAAATTGGAATATTCAAAAGTTTCTTGAATCATAACCACTATAAATTGAAAGAGGATAGAATTCAGCGTCAAAAAAGACGTTTTTAAGTAATGATTATTATTTTGAAAATATATTTTATGCTTTAGTTACTGCATCATCGGAAAGTGGCGCCAACTCGGAGACTGCAGCAAGCAGAGGTACTGCAGTCAGAATATATGTCGATCTAAGAACGTACTACTTTACCTACTAATTTCTTTTGAATCGGTAGCATACTTTATTAAGTGAGACATTAATAATTTTTTTAATTACTTTGTCGTATATTCATATGTAATTAGAAAATAAAAAATATTCATTTATTGATAAAGACAATAGCTGTTCAGTTAGCACCAAACGTAATAATTAATACTTTTTAAGAGTTTATTTAAGTGTCTTGTATCTTTCAAATCGATAATTTTAATTACTTACGGTATATTGATCAAAAATGTAATTTTTTCAGAAGCCGAATACTTCCTTTGACTGGCCTTTGAATTTATTGATGCAAAAAAATTATTCGGTATGCGCTGCCACTGGATCTATGTATCTTGTCTTTCTCTGGGAATGGTGCTTACAGAAGTTTCTTCCATAACTGAATATGTTAGCTTCGTTGTATGAAGTATTTTTATTTATTAATAAATATATATGTTTTTTATAATTTATTTTTGAGTCTTAAACTATTATTACATATTTGTTTTTTAGCCGAACGAAACGACAGAACGAAAGGTAAATTCAGAATTTTTCGTGCGTCAAAGGCGACAGATTCGAAAATACGATCCGTCCAGGACGACTCCGTTAAATGTAGCTGTTGAACTACATATGTGTACTCTTCCTTTACCAAATGAAAGTAAGTAAACATTCGTAAATTCTGCAAACGTAAAAAGAAATTCAATTGTGTATATATTATTAAGTGTAAACCACATTTTTATTCTAGTAAAAATCACTAATCTGAAAAATAATCAAGCCCCTTCAAATCTTTCCAGAAAAATTTTGCGTGATCAACGTGAAGAAACTTGGTTACGATCACGCCTTAATAATCGATCCCTCAGACCACACGAACTTCATCTATCCAAACGACCAAGGAACTCTCGTCTTAAAACAACAGCAAACTGTCTTCCTCTCCTGCCCGGGGCCGAACAACGCTCTCAAAAATGTCCCAGGATCTCGTGCATCCTCGAACTTCAGCTGCATCTGCGGCTTGGCATTTAACGCTTACAACATGGTTTACGACTTCCACGAGCTCACCTGTCAGTTCCAACCGGCGTATGAAATAGTTGACAAAGGCTTTTACGGTCGCGAGAGCGAGTATCGTAGATTCGAAATTGGCTTCTACACAGATGAGGAGCATCGATTTCTAAAGGTTATCGACGCCCACTACGACAGGGCGACTACATCGACTATGTACGTTAAGTCCATAGTTTCGAGGTTTATTGCCGGCCGCCAGAAGCCGGCTAAACAAGATCGTTACGATCAGACGCATTGCTGCGAGCGTCAGACGAAAAGGCTGGATATGGACGTGATTTATAACCCGAAAACGCAGGACCTTAGTTTCGCAGCTCAGCTTTATTGCCACGATAGCGAATTTCGCACGGTATGATTCCCTGTCTCTAACTGTCAAGTTGATATATAAGTATAACGAGAAATTTTATGTGAAGCTTATTTTACTTTTCAGCGGTGTTCCTACCTAAGCGAATCGTCAGCCGTCGTCTTCAATCGAGTCCAGCTGTCCCCGAAATCAAGCTTTATGTATACTTCGGCGGGCGCGGCGACATTTGTGTACATAAACACTGGACCACAGTGGAGGCCTATAAACGACGGTAACTGGGCCAGAATCGAGGATCACGTGATAGAGATGGCGAAGCAGCTTCAAAAGGACCTTGTAGTTTACACGGGAGTTTACGACAGCCTGAGACTGAAGGATACCGGCGACAACAATCGCGAGAAAATGATGTTCCTGTACGCCGGTCCGAACAGTGAAAAATCAATCGTCATTCCTCTCTACTTCTGGAAGCTCATCTACGAGCCCGAAAGTAAGAAAGGCGTGGTTTTCGTGACGTTGAACAATCCTTACGCGGACAGGGTCGAAAATTATCACGTGTGCGAGAAGCCGATGTTCAGCAAGGACGGAGCTGTAATGCCGAAGCAGTGGAAGCCCAATAATGTGGCCAAGGGGTACAGTTATATGTGCGTAGTCGCTGATTTCGTGAGGAGTAATGCGATAGTGTTGCACGACTTTTCAGCAGCTTCGGTCACGGATTTATTGTATTTGACCAAGAACGTAGGTAATGACTCTTCGAGAATTGATGAACAGGTTAAATTAATAGGCAGATACAGCAACAAACACAAGTTGTAAGATAGAATTATTTATTCTCGACAATGCCATTATTATTCTAGTTTTACGGTAGAATAGAAAAAAGAAATTACATCTTCGAATGTCGTTATTCATTTTACTCTCTTGAATTTCGTTCAATCGAACTTGTATTGTTATGCAAATGTATTACAGAGATTATCGGAAGTGATACGGATGATAATTTCTGCTCCGAGCATTAGATATGCGATTACGTGCACGTAAGCATTTATTATGCTATGGTAATATTCATATTAGAATTATCTCAGCATTGATTTATATATTAAGACATTTTTCCATTTGTTTAATGAAATTTTTTGCGGAAAGTATATAAATGAGAAAGAAAATATATAAGAAATACTTTTAGAACAAAAAAATGTTAAAGTTATACGTACATTTAAGCAATTGTGATATTTAGTTAGGTGTTGAATCGTGAATAAATTTTATTTTTAACTCGTTAATTCTGCCATCATATTTATGGTATTCTTTTTATTAAAAGGGATGCGAATGTGATAATTGTTAATTTACTGGAGGATAAGCTTGTAAAATAAAGTTTGCGTTTATAAAATTTACTCATATCATGATAATTTAAAAAATATTGTATTTATTTTTAAATAAATACTATAATAATTTAATAATTCTATTAAAATAGCATTCATTCTTGTTTGAATAAGAAGTTATTTACAATTAATGAATAGATATTATATGAAAACACATTTAATTTATGCGCTGCGCAAAGATAGTAAGATTTTTTAAAGTCCCTTCCAAGCGCTGCTCTTTGAAAATCTGCACCATCCAATTTTTATACATCACATATTTATTTAAAATAAATGTATTTAAAATAAATGTCTTGAAAAATACTTTCGAAGAACAATTTTACAGCCCTCACTTCAGAAAAGCAAATCGAGCCCGTCCGTCATTTTTATGCGCAACACAGTTCCTTCGAGCCTAACGCCAAGAAGCAGAAAGAGAAAAAAAAAACAAATTTCTTTTGTAAAACGGCGATTGACCTTAGGACGCGCTCGTCGGGTCAGCAGCCTGCGCGCTTAACAATCGGCACTTCCGCTTGCATCTGCCTGTCCTATATGGCGAGGCGTCAGCGTGCGTGCGCCTCTGGGTGAATCATATTTTTGATACTCCCTCGGGCCGCCCGCCTGTATCAGCTGCTGCTCTCTCGCCTTCTTTTTTTTTCCGCGTCGCGCCGCCGCTCATTTTTTCCGTCCATTAATAAATACGCAATATCGCGAGCACGCTGCAGGCCGACGCGACCATCGTGTCGCAAGCAACACTCTGGAAACTGGATGACACATAAAAGCCGATAAGGAAGTTTTTCTTGTTATTTTCGGTCCGGTGCTTTCCCAACTTTACGTAAGTTACGCTGGTCTTTTAATTTTATTCGCTATTTGTCTTTTATACGATAATCAATGAAGTTTTAATTAAAAGTTTACTTTTCTTTTCGAAAAGCATAAAACTTATAAAATTGTATGAATCATTGCGTCCAAAAATTGGGTCTCGTTAAATTCGTATCATTTACAATCTAAGGAAGACTTCGTGAAATTTTGAAATACGATCGTTGTGCTTGACGTAAACAGTTAAAAATATACTTTAAAGTAAAATAAATTATATACGTTCAAAGAAAAAAGCCAAGTCCCCCCAGCACAGCGAACAGCACGCATCCTCTCATACTCGCTCGCACCGCCCGTTGCCTAAACAAAGGCTAAGCGACCAAAGCGTTCCGCGTCTCCGGCACATTTAACCGTGACACATTTCTTCGCGCAGATACCGAAAACCTCACGGAAAGCATCGCGAGAATGCAGACCGAGAGACAGTAGTCCGCGGTGGCCTGGCGCAGGCAGTTCCGGTAGCCCGCGAGCCTCGCTTCCGGCAGGATGGAATCGCGGCCGAGTTATCGGCCGAGAGCGCAGACTTTTATCTCCTCGCCGGGGAAGCAGCTGGTCGTTGGCCCGAGACCGCCGCCGCCGCCGCCGCCGTCGCTGCAGACCCTTATTTTTCAAGCCACACACTCCCATGTCTCGCAGCGGCGGCGGCGCGGTCGCTCGTTTTTCGCGCCTTCGCGGCAAGCGATTAGAGATAAATCGCTCGATTGGATGGGGAGCTCTCTCGAGCGTCGCCGACTCAGGAAATTGTTTTCGGAGGATGTGGAGAGGGATGATGGGGAAGATAAATCAGATCTCTGCCTTTCGAGGAAATTGCTTTTGCCGCCGAGATGATTTTTGTTGTGTAAAACAATGGCTGTGGACAATTTGGAAATGCGCGACGCGAGAGAAGGAGACGAGGAGTTTAATGCATTCGGGAGGAATTTGTAATATATAAAATCGTCCCGAGTGTAATGAATCTTCGAGCGTCGCGGCATGAAAGGCAAATAAACACATTATATTTAAATATATAAACACAGTGATTAATAGAACAATAAATCAACGGAAACTCTGCGAAAATATTGATTAAAATGCACATAATAACGGGGCTCAACAGATTAGCAGTAGCGCGCATTTTTATCCCGCTCCACTTTTCGCGGAGCTCCCGCGGAACACGCAGAGTCGACTTTTATCGTTCGTATCTCCTCTTGTTCGCGCGTATATTTTTTTCCTTAGACCGCTTCTTTCGTGCGCTGCGCTTTTTATCTCGGACACTCGCCGCTTCGACGGCGAGCTGCGAAGCGCTGAAAACAAATGGAAACGAAATGCCCCCCCGACACCTTGGTGTTGCGGTTCTATTGGGGAGCAGCGAAGTGCCTCGTTTTTGCGCAGATCGATGAAAGTAAATGTAATCGAAATAAATACGGTAATCGGGTTAAATTCTAGTTTTGTTCTATGTTTGCGATTTCTACTGGTATAGTTTAAATATAAGTCGCTTACGAAAGTCGAAAGCGGGGTTAATCCGATTACCCGACTTTGAAAGGTTGCTGCAGCGCAACTATAGGATGCATACAGATGAAAGATTTTTTTTTTTTTTTTGTTAATGGACGCAGAATTTTATATTGAATGTTTTGAAAGAGAAATTAACAAAGCGTCTACGCGTATTATTTGTTTGTAAAGGTTTTTCTTATGCGTTATTTCTATTATCAATTAATCTATTCTGGTCATTGGACAGAATAACATAAAATTGAAAGTGTTAAATTAATAAATAAGCACCATAAATTAATTACAGATACTCATTTTTATAGATTTGAGAATTTATTTTCTAGTGTGACTAGCTCTGCTAAAACTTTGTCTAAATAATTCTACAAGTTCCCTTGATAAGGATCCCTGAGGGATTGAAAGATTGGGAGATGAACAAATAAATATATTTAAAATAAATATATTTAAGTTTTTTCCAAAAACGTTTATTTATTAATGATAAATAGTCTTAAACTAAACAAGAGGTTTGAAGAATCATTTCTATTGGTGCCACATTCATTCTCCTTTTATCGCTGTTTGCTTTGATAATATCCTACTGATATAACAACTTGGAAACTCCAAACCGTCTCATTTATCAGTATTATTCTTCGAACCTCAAATATTTGTCTGGCAGTTTTAAGATCCTAAATTCTCGTGCAACATCTCAAAATTATCAAGAGCTTAAGCACGAAAAAAAGAACGTCGAAACTGACCCCCACGGAGGTAAGTTCTAATTAGCCCACATCAAAGCATTTTCGACACTCGGAATTTCTTTCACTGCCGCTTGGCCTCGCTCCGAAAACCCTCTACTCCGCCCACGCTTTCCGCGAACTCTCTCATTCACGGAGCGGATGGCAGCAGCGCCTCTCAGTCGAAGCGCGTCCCGGCAGATAATTACAATCACCGCGCCTCGAGTAAAAAGGTAATCAAAGCTCGGGGATTTCAATTATGCAGTCCATTAGAGGCTCCGCGCGACGCGTGGCTGCGGCAATCGAGAAACGTACAATTTCGGCGTGCGGCGGCGAGAGAGCGCAGAGCCGTTCTCTCATTAGGCGCCTCTCGGCGGAGATTAATGCGCTTCGCTTCGGAATCAGCCGCAGCCTCTGGGGGCGGAAAACCCCGGACTAAACCGACGGATGGACGGCCGCTGTACTCCCTGGGACATCGGGAACAGCTGCGGGAGCACACATGGATTCGAGTTCTTGCTCGATACAGGAATCGAAGGGTAAAAAGAGCGAAAGCCTCGGCGGAGAGGTGGGATCGCGATGGGGGTGAAATAGGAAGGAGCAGGGACGAGTCAGGAATTTTAATTGCAGGAGGGAATGCTGGAGGTGTTGATGAGAAGAATTTCTGGGTGACTTCTTTGTCTGACGTCAGTTAAAGAAAATGTATTGCGCTAATCTTCTTTTATGCGAGAAGAAAGGGGTCGTTTGGAGAAACTGTAATTTGGAGAATGTATTAATTTATCTTGAATTTAGAATTTAAAAAATCTTAAAGTATATCTTGTTGAAAGTAGAGTAAGTTTAATAAAGAAGTAAGCAGAATTTTTTGCCAATGTTATATTTATCATCAAAACACGAAATACGACGAAGGTTGAACGTTTGAAATTCAATCATCAATGCTCATAGAGCTGGAAAATCAGGTGTAATTAAATATGTTTTTGTATATTAAATATTTTTTAAATATTATTTATTTTCAAACTGAAATTGCCTTTCAGAAAATGAGATCGTATCAAGAAACTCGTTGCTTTTATCGTCAATAATTAATCTCTGGTTAGTGTAACAGTAAACATAAAATCTTAAGTCTCAATAAAATATAAGTTTTTAGACTGTTTTAAAAACTTTACGATCGAATGTTTTCAAGGTGATTTTATAATACACACAAATCCGTTTTTATTATCATTTTTATATCTTTATAAGACTTTCTTGAAACTCTTTATAAAGAATTCTTCTCAATATTACCTTTGAAAATACTCTTAAATCACTTTAGGATTGAAAAAGTTTTTGCAATAAAAAGAAATACAGTTTAGAAGACGTCGGCGTTGAAATGGGGTGATCACTTAAGATAATTTAATTCAAATTATAAGTACCCCAGATTTCACATTTGAAAATATATAGGTATAGGAATTTTTACTTGAAATAGTTTTTATGAAAATGTAAAATTACGATTGTTATGCATTACAACATTTTTAAAATTTTTTAATTTTATTATTGTGAAAACCACTGTAAGAGAATTGGAAAAATATAGTAATACGGTGTAACGAGCAAACTTCAAGTACTAGAATTTTTTAGTTTTTTTATTTTCAGATTGTTCCATTTCAGAAGAAAGTTGATGAAAGTTTAGAAGTTACTTCGCAGAATATCGAAAACAGAGCTTCTTACGAATTCCTTTTTGCTGAGTTGCATTTGAAAATCTGATCCGAATTTTAGCATCATTAAAAATAAGTCAGTGGTATTTCGATTTGTTTAAAATTAATTATAGTAAATTTGTCAAAATGACTATTTCGTAATATTAAAAAAATATCTTTATAATAATCTCTAATTTTTTTCGTTTAAAGTAAAGCTTTTTTTAGTCAAATTAAAGCTCAGCAAAGGCTCCAAAAAATATACTTTGTTCTTTACTATTATCAGCTAAATGCAGCTAACATTCCTTAAAACGCGGATTAGAATAATACCCTCTAATTCTCTAATTTCCATTCTAATTCGGTTCCGAGCTTGAGCTTCAATGCATAATGCAGTACAACCAGTGGTTATAAGCGGCACAAGTAGTGACAGCCCCCTTTCGTGTCGGAATTTGCACGATCAGCATTCTGAGGTGGAAAAGCGCGGTGGCGACCGACATTCATGCTTGCAAATAGAGACCGACTCCTATAGAAATCCCACATTATTGAACGATATCTAAATACGGTTCTTAATGGATTAGGGCCATCATTATTATGTCAGCTCTTTGAGGTGCTGCGCAAATCCATTTGAAATGTACTAAAAGGCAGTTGAAATGAAAATTAGAAAATGGCCTTTTGCAAAAATGATCAAACGCAAAGGTACAAAGTTCCGAAGGAAATAAAGAAAGAGAGACATATTTCAAGGGAGATAAGAAGAGGTCTCCTCGAATGTAAAAAGGGAAGCAACAAATCATCGCGGAAATAAAGAGAGCACGCAAAAGCCCAGGGAAGAAATAAAAATTTTACAGAGCGTAAGATAAGCGGACCTATCCGGAAGATAATAACAAACTACGAGAGGAAGATGAAAGGTCGAGTGTAGAAAGGAAATATGACAACCGCGAGGCAAAAAAAATCTTTCTTTTTACTGCCTTTTCGCCGTGGCATCAAGTCAAATCCGGCGTGAAGTTTCTTGGTTGATTTTCTTTTCAAAGAACTCGGGCTAATCCATCCTGATGACATTTTTTATCTCGTTTTTACGGCAATTTTACAGCTCTTACGTAAAACGTAAGAAAATTCTTTTTTCAAAGTATGTAAAAACAGCGAAACAAACAAATAAATATGAATTGCAAAATAACCGATTGATTTAACAAAAAAATTTGAATATTTATGAAATATAAAAATATCGCTATCTCTTTCAAATAAAACTTATTTCCAACGAGTCCACATTGAAACCAACGGTTATATTCCATTGGCAGACTATTTTAACAGTATTGAAATGTAAAATAAGCCGTAGCAAACACTCAACACCCGGTCGTTTGAAAAAGCATCGCCGTTTCGCCGAATCTGCTTTCCTTCAATTTCCTTTAATTTCGTCAGACATCCAGCTCGTCACGACACCTGCTTACCTTTTAGTTTGCATTGTACCTCAATAAATTATCCGCAAAGTTGCCGTAGGAAGATGCAATTTGTATTAGAAGTATGTGCAAAGTGCGGAAGACGGCGGGAGGGAGGGGAGCTGCCGCCGGCGCCCGGAGAGGCGCGCATGCAAATGCCGCGCATTTTGCATGTAAGGCACGAGCGCCACCGCTGGCGCCCCGAGCTCTCGGCTATATCATTTTACTCGCTGGCATTTCTATCTAAACATTATTGCTGATATTAATTTCGAAATAATAAGTCGTTGGCGGGGTAACGCGAGGAGGTGTTTAGCGAACGCACGAAAATTGAATGCTGCCGGGAGATGCTAAGAAGTTGCTTCTAACCTGTGTTATGTATATGCTCTCCATTGTTGTTGCGTGCAGTTAAAACTGTCGCGGTTTCGGGTAAAGCGGAAATTCGGAGAACAATTGCTTTTCGCCGTGGCAATTTGCGCGACTGCCAAGGTTTCAAAGCTAATACGTGAAAGGACCTTTTCTCCGCGTTGCAAATAAAAGATGAGAAAAGTCTCTTTTTTTTTTTTTTTTTAAAGGGAGAGAAAATTAGGAATTTGCCTAATGCGCAAAGCTACCGTTGGTTGGTAAAGCTGCGACAAGAGTCTCTTGAAAAACGAAAAAAAAGAAGAAAAAAAAAGAAAATCGCGCATGCCAGGTCGGAAAAGGTTGGAAAAAGACGAAACGTCGGAGAGCCGAGAGTCGGCGGCTTACGAAAATACAAATTAACCACTTCAGAGAAGTGCAGGTCCGCCAAGGCGCGCTTGAAAAGCGTGCACTTTACGTAGTAAACATAAATAATAAAAAGAATCGACAAGCAACGACTGTACCGGCTCCCACTTTTCACCGGCGAATTTCGCGAGGCAATTTAAATAGCCCGTACCGATGAAAAAGAATCCCTCCCACTTCCTCGCAGGCCGTAAACCAGATAAGACCGGAACACCGCGCCGCGCACTTATTAAGGTGCGCGCATCGCGTATACAGTCGCGAGCCCTCCAGAAAATAAAAGCAGCCCGCGTCGCGCCGACGGAAAGAAGAGCCGCCTCATCCATCCACCCACACACGTGGGGGGCCCCTCTCTCTCTCTCTCACTCGCGTGCTTTCAGCACACGCAACAGCGGCAGTCGGACGGAGAGAGAGAGAGAGAGAGAGAGAGGAAAGGAAATAGAGGCGAGGGTGTGGCGAGAGCGCACACAGATATAGGAAGGGAAGAGCGGGCTTTAACACACAGCTGGGCCGCACAAACACTGGCGGCTGCTCCGCAGTCCAAATGAACGAAGCAGCGGAGCAGAGAGAAAGAGAGAGAGAGAGCGCGAGGAATAAACAGGCGGCTCGGGGGGAGAGAGAGAGAGAGAGAAAACGCGTGGCGGCGCACAGGCCGCTCTCCGGCAGTCTCTTGGCGCTTGAAGGTTTCGGCCCGTCGGCTTCGAGCGACAGTCGCGCGGCATGCGGCGCAACGTGCGTACGCCGGCGGGTCGTCTCCCTCTTCCAAAGCCGCTGGCAAGCTTCGCCCGCCCGATCTTATTTTCTTCGTCGTCGTGCGATACCTCCGTATAACCCGAGGAGTCGCGTCGTCGCGGGTCCTCCTCCCTTTCGCTCCTGTCGTTCTCATCGCCGAAGGTCCTTTGACAGAGCCGGTGGTGCGCGATCGGTAAGGTCGATCGAGTGCCAGGAGTCGTCGCTGATTTCTCGGAGGGCGGCTAAGGAGCACGTAGTACACTTGACGCTGCCTTCGTCCCACATGTAGAGGAGAGGGAGAGCGAGAGGTCGAGGTTAGTCGCCTCGCGCGTTTGGAGTTTGCTTCTTTCTCTCTTTGTTTTGGAGCCGGCTGCTGCTGCTGCTCGGCCGCTGTTCTGGCGCTGGTTTATTTTTGATATTTTGCGCTAAATTGCTCGACTGCACGGGGAGCTTTGTCCCTCCCACCCTCACTTCACTGCGAATGGCTTTGTCTCTTTTCGGACGACTTGGCCGAAACGCTTAAGTATTATTATTTTTTGCGGTTTCGCTTCTGTGCGTTTGTAATCGTAGGCCTGCTAATCGCAATTAGCGGCAGTTTTTTTGTAAAGCGGCTGAATGCGTTTAGGGTTCGGACATTGATTGTATTTTTTAGGTTTATGGATCTTAATTACTTAATTAATTAATAATTACGTAGACTCGTTTGATTATTAAATATTTTTATATAATGAAACTATTTTTCAAAAACCGCAGCACTCGAAAAAACTTTTTTAAAGTCTATTTGTTTTGAAACGTGTGAAAGAATTGCATTGCTAATAGGGATTTCAATTGTTGAATATTTTTTCCTCGTTCAAAAGACTCGTTTATTAATTTTTATATCCATCAAACTGCAGCTATATTTCTGGGAGGTTTATGTTTACTGTCCGATTCCCTTTTTGTCAGTTTTATTTGCTTTGGATCCATTGTATATTGATTTGTTTCCCTATCTATCTAATACTAACTAAAACGACGGAAATCAAATAAATCAAATAAAGTCTCCCTTGCAAAAAATATTGCTGCGACAAGGTTGATCCGTCAAAAATAATTGTCGGCAAATTAAATCTTAGGAATTGATAAATTAATATTTTATAATGGAATAATAAATAATGAAGATTCATATTGGATCAGTACAATCAATTTAATAAACTAACAGACTAATACTTGTTTTAAGATTTATAGACTGAAAAATAATAATCATTCATTTTGATATTGCGGCAAATATAATTTAGGTCAATTATAAGAATAATGTAATCATTTTGAGAAATTTTACAATAAAATTCTCGTTTAAAAATTAGAAATAATATTTGAGATAACAAGCTGAAATTAAAAATTATGTAAGCTGCGCTACATTAAGCATCCTTGAAACGCTTCTAGTTTTATTAGAAAAATGTGTTCTTCAAAGAGAAAAAGAATTTATGCACCCATATCATACGATAAAAATAAAGCCATTAAACTTAAAAACCCATAAAACTGTCTTTATAATTTAACTAAATATTGACCCTTCATCCGTAAAATGCATTTTAAAAAATCATAAACATTTTCATCATAATTTAAAAAAGATTAATGCTCTGCAGCATCGTTCGATTTCCATAGCTGGCTCAGCTCTGTCCCGTTTCTAAAATCCGCTAACAATGCAATTAAAATGCCTTTTGTATCGAAACTAAAACTGAAAAATCCTCGCTCTCTCGCCGGATATAATCAATTAAACCAACACCTACGCTGCAGAAAACTAACGGTCTCCCCCCGGACGAAAACGAAAACAAACGATGCATCGGCGAAAAACAAAAGGGCCGATTAAACGACGCTAAACAGCCCGCAGGCAGGCCGAACCGCTTTTATACGTCGAACAGGAACTCGACGAATTTCAAAAGCAGCGGGATATATAGGATCGCGTGCCGACTCCCCGGCAGCTGCGGGCTTTTCTTTTAATATACCCCAAGTCGGTTTGAATGAATTGGGCTGCTTGTCGGTTTAGGTTTGTTTGGATGCTTCCTCGAGAGGCGGGGGGTTAAATTTTCAAAATTATACCAACTTTATTTGAATATCAGGGAATCTCGCGTACTTTATGCAAAGGGAATAATTAAAAGCCAGAGGCGAATGCGCGCGGCGCGGACAATGTTTGTCTCATTTTTGTTATCTTTCGCCTTTGTTCGCTCTTTCGCTTCGTTAACGAGCATTCGCTAATGAATAAGCGTAAAAAACAAAGTCGCTAAAACTGCTTTTGCATCATTTGAATGTTCGCGACTGCGCTTTTATTAAAAGGAACTTTATAAAAAGAAATAGGTTGAAGCTGCACCTTTTTTTTCGTTGAATTTTCTTCCGCAGTCGTAGCTTTCTTTCGTTTAAACGATTATTGTGCGTTGTATCATCACTCGTTCATTGAAGCTCGAAGAAGTTTCAGAAAATAACATTACCGTTAGCGACTCTAAACAGAAATGAGCGAACGGCGTCTACTTCGAAGACGAGGAAAGCATCCATGTCTGCACGCCATTAACCAAATTGAATAGTTACATTCAACGAAATTTCTACTTGAATAAGTAATTGATCACTCCTTAAGAGGTCTCTCGAAAAGTGCATGCCGTACCGTTGCTTCGAATGTAATACTTAAAGCCGAAACGGAATTTCATTTAAACTTTTTCGATCCAAGTACACGTATCTTTTTAAAGTAACGAAATAGAATACATTGAATTAGCAGTTTCTTCGATTTTTTTTTTTTACTACACGTTTTTTAAAAGACAAATTCAAATAAAAATTTGTTACATACTCAGCAGTCGAATAATTGAAAATCACTATCAAGTCGAGTTTCTTGTCTTTTATTAAATTTAAAAAAGCGCCCAACGCAATTTTATTAAAACCCCAAGCACCCCATAACTCGTAGCAAAGAAAAAGTCGAGTCGAGACGATAAGTCCGTTCAAAGGACACACAACCAAGCCTCGAGATGCGTATCTTCCTCTCCTAGACGTCCCACGCGTTAACATGACAAAGGGAGGGCCCGATCGCCTCGACAAGAATAAAAAACAGAGTCCCTTTTCGTCATTTTTATTTTACTCCCGCTCATCCGGTAGCAGAGCCTCCTTCATGCATAAGCATGATCCCCGGAGTCGCGGCGCGGAATTTTTACGGAAATAGAATTAGAAGCGCGGGGAGAGGATGCATTAGGCATGAGGCCGCGCGACGGTTTTTCGGCTCTTCAGAAAATTCGGGACCGTTATATACGCCCGCGGGGGCTTTTTATACTTACTTTGCTTCGCAGAAAAATGAGTTATAGGCGTCCTCTGCAGTGAATGAATGAAATACGCCCTGTCTGCAGTATATCAAGCGCTTTGAATTTTTCGTTTTAAGAGGGAAAGGAGAGAGAGAGGGGAGGGAGCACGTCTGCGCAAGCTCCGAAGGGACCCGATTCTCTTCGCGAGGCGGTGTTTACGCGAAACAAGTGTAATCTTAATTTTGTATAGAGGCGTAGGAGAAAGTTCTTTTCGACAATCGGGTCCTTACTTTGCGCCGACGAAATGAATTTCGTGTAACTAATGGTCAGGATTTATGTATGTTTGTAAAGTTGTAAATTTAAAGCTTATATATATTGATGTTGGAAGAGAAGATTTATAAACTTTATGAAGCTGCGTCGATCCTCTGGTAATAAATTCATAAATTCATTGGTTTTACGCGAATACGTGATAAAGTTTACCGCGAGAGGCCGCCACTATTTTACTTCGCAAAAACATTTTAATTGAGATTTCTGCATGCGCGTACAGGATTAACCAGTGACTTAACAGACAGTAACTGTTAATACTTTTATCGTCGATAAAACGAAATATTTAATGCCGAGTTATCGTACTTGACATTCCCTGACTTCTTAATGCACGGCGATTAAAATCATTGGATTTAGAAGAACTTCGCGCGCGAGTTTTCTGCGAATACAATTGTCGGAAATATTGGTAGCACGCATACGCAGTCAAACTTGCGAGTGGATTGGAATTGGATCAATCAAAAAGGCATTTTGCATTTATTAAAGCGCCGCTCGTCCGTTAGAACAGCATCCCTCCTAAAAAGTAACTTCTAATTCAATAACCAAGCAACCGCCAGCGCTTCTCGCAAATAAAACTCCTCTCTCGCAACATATTGGCAGCGCCAAAAAAAAAAAAAAAAAAAAAAAAATTCGCTCCCCGATCCCAGCTCTCGCGACACGAGGCAGCGCACGCAGTAATCGCGGGGGGATAAGCCTCGTCCGCAAGCTCTATCCCAGCCTCTGTCCCCGGCGCGCTTTAGCGATCAGCGCGTACACGGGGCGATGCCGCCGCGAGATAAGTCCGCCGTGCGTCTAGTTGGATGCGCGCTCGCTTTAGTCTTCGGGGCGCGAAGGTGCGCAAGCCGGCAGGCTTATCTCCGGGGCGAGGGCCGAGCTCGTGAGCCGTTAAGGTCGCGGAAGGGATTTGCCGCGGGAGTTATGATAAACGGCCGATGACTCGGAATCTAACAGGGTTTATTGCGCGGCCTGGCGTAGAGATAGTTGTCCTTTTGTGTTTCGTGGCTGAGGTCTCGGGTTTATAGGGGGCACGATTGGCCAATTTTGGACTGGTATAAACTTTTGTCGTTGCCGCGTCGAATATGCGCGTTTGTCGTTCGCGATTCTTTCGATTTTCATTTCAGCAAAAGAGAACTAAAGAACGAGGGTGTTTATTCATTGATTTATGCTAAACACGCGAGAACGAGGCTGGAATTTAAATAATGTCGTGCCGATTAATCCGGCCAATTAATTGATAAAATTTTTCATTCACATTTGAATTTCTATATTAAAATTTCCGCAATCTCGCGCAATTATTATAATGCCAGGCGCAACGACACGCACGTCACGCGCGGAGCTTTTATATTAAATCCGCTAGTCTGCGGGTTAAAAGGAGTTCAACAACTCAACTTTTTCTCGCGCGTTAAAAACACTCGAGTGAAAGCTCGCGAGTTTGTCAAAGATACAAACGCGACTGCGGTCTTATCGAGCGAAGGCAGCAATAACAAACAAAGAAAACATTTTTCCCCCCGCTTAATTACCAAAGCGCACGAACCGCCGCGGCGATATCGAATTAATAAATTAGAAACATTTATGCGGCAATAAATTAAGATTACATAGAAACGGTTTAACGACAGTATCGAGCTGAGAAATCAGCCGCGCTCGACGTCCATTCAGGCTTTAAAGTCGCGCCGCAATTTACACCTTGAACACGGCCGGGAGGGAGGGCTAAAAGCGATCGCGGTGTCGATGACTCGATGCGGCCGCGTAATAAAAACACGGAGCGAGAAGCTCCGAGCGTAGATTAGTCTTCGGCCTCCTCCGCCTTACGTTTTACCATAAACACTCGTTTGTCGTACGTATACCGGGGAGATAAAAACGTCATATCTATAGGAGTTACGGGAATGAGCGCAGCGGCCGCAAAGCCCAGGCGGCGCGCGATGGCTCAAGAGCGGAAGTTCTTAATGAAAGCACATTTTTCACTGCTTCTTTCTCTCTGCATTTTAATGAGCGAAATTTATGGATGTTTACCCGCCGCGCGGCTTCTTGAATTAGGAGATTCGCTTTGGCGCGCTCGGAAAATATTTGTCATTGTGTATATATGCTGTACCGCGCCGCACGAGGATAAAGGTTCTTAACATTACGGGGTTTATCTATGCTCTTTATTGGGAAGTAAGTGAGCTTTAATGTTTTCATAGCTACTTGACTCCGAGTAGAATCTACGGCTTTGCGCGAGTAAGTAACGTGAAAGGCCGCGCTAATGGATTCATGCATTAGATAAAGTTTATTAGAAAATTACAAAAATATCATGATTCACACGGTTACTATTTCGACGCTTATTTTCAATTAAAATCGGGAGATTATTAAACCACAATTTACAGAAGGAAATCCTTTACGCTTTTACCGCGCTTCTCAAAAATCCAATTAGATTATTATTACGCGCGGAAAAACTCGGCGAATCACACATTGCAGCCGGTGTGACCCATAGACATATATTATTCGCGATGAAAACGTCGTAAAAACAAATTGAATGGAAATTTTCAAGCGTTATAGAAAAGACAATATAAAAATCTATATAAAACGCGCGGACTCTTTAACTTAGCGACATTAGCATGGAGCCGAGGCGCGATCGCGGATAACCCCAAACGCATATTCATAAATATAAATGCATAATTCGCGCACTAAACAATTTTACAGCCCGCGCGCTCACGCTAAAATGTTCCCCGGAAAAATTTCGCGCGCGCGTCTCTCGCGCCCCGTACGGCGAGAAATTGATTGATCCATAAAACGCCGCGCCGCAAGGAGATAAAAGCCGGCCGACGCGCCTCCAAGAGTGAAATCTCACCGCCCCCCGTAAAGTGTCTTCAATCGCTAACTGGCGCGGATGGTCATTATACGCGCGGGAGATAAACGGGGAAAATTCGGCCCTCCGACGCAGCTGATGCCGAGAGGATGCGGCGAGAGACGAGGGACCGGGGAAACTTGCACGGCGTCGCTGCAGCTTCCCGAAAGAGGAGAGGATTTTTGTTTCAGCGGGAGTTGCGAAGCTTTATCGCCGCGGAGGACGCTGCTGCCACGGGGTATTTTAAGTTTTCCGGCGGAGAGTGGCGGAATTTTGGGAAACGGCCGAGATAAATTGCGGCGCCGAGGAGAAAGTTGGGCGCTGCTTTGGGTGTACCTGCCCGACCGCCGAGATTAATATGCTCGGCTTTGGGTGAAATAAGAAATTCGGAGGGGATATAATAATCAGTCACCGTTATAATACGTGCCGCTGCTCACCGGGTAAAAGCTTATTAAATCGAGGACGCACTTTGGAAAATACGAAAACGAGCGGAATATTATTCGTCTAATAATAGAGCGGGTTAATGAGGACGTTAATCCCGACAATACCGCGAGGTGGAACGGCGGTTATATAAAGCGATCGTAAAACCTTCGGATCCGCATGCAACGCTTCGCGCGTCGAGAGACTCGTCGCCAGCTGGGATACGCGAATGTCCGGTCGCTATTTTTGGGGAGAGGGGACCTTTTATCCGGCAAGGATGCTCGTTAGCGCTTTCCGTTTTGATAAGCGCGCACATTTTGTTGCTCCTCTCGTGCAGACGAAATCAAATTTTTATCGGGGTTGGGCACCGATAACGTGTAACTTTTCGAAAATTATGAATGAAATAATAACAACAGCTCTCTCGGCGGATGTGGACGGTTGAAGCCGAGTTGCCGCTCGTCGGGAGAGAGAAAAAAAGAGAATGTTTGTGGTATTCCTTTGCGAAACGGTCAGCATGAATCTCAGGTGTAGAGACTCGCGTGCCGGCGGTGACTCATCATTACAGATTTTTATCGCATTCTACTTTTGACAAGGCTATATATACGCTCTTCGTATACGAGGCGGAAGTTCGCGTATACAATGAGTTTCACCTGCGGATAAATAAAAGATAGCACTTTGTTTACTGACAAACTGCGCGGACGTTTTTTTTTATTACGTTTGTTCGAAGTGCGTTGACGCACTGCGCGGAGTCTACTTCGCTCGTTCAATAGCGTCGTTCTTTGGTCGCTTCTTAAATTTTCTCAGAGAGCCACGCCCGAATCCGCTTTGCGCAAATTTAATTAACGCGCGGTGTGCAATTCCCTTTAGACGTTGGGAAAAGGAGTCCGCGCACGACTGCATAATAAAGCTAAATTTCGATTTTTATTCGCGCGGGCGACTCCCCGTAAATTCGAACCCCCCGGATCGCTAAATTGAACGGGACTCCGCGGCTAATCCGAAAAGCGTCGGCGACAAAGTGCCCCCGTTCTTGCGCGGCTCTCTTCCGCGAATACGTAATCTCGCCCGCGCTCTTTTCCCATTAAGCTAATGACCCGAGTATTTTCCCGTCTTCGGAGGAGAGGATATTCGGCCCGCGGCGACTCGATAAAGCCGCCTTTCCTCGTGCGCATCGACGGAGAATCCCGAGAGCTGAGCCCGAGAGCCCGTCTCGGTGTTTAAAAGCGCGCGCAGATGTCTTATTTTGTGTAGCTTTCGGTCGGGGAGCCGATTGTGCGAAACCGCGATTGGATTTGGTGAATGCTTTGGTGCTTTCTTGAAAATTGTAGGGAGTGGCTGTGCATTTTTTAGGGAGCATATTTTCATTTAATACCGCGGAGGAAGCGCGAGGTTAAGGGTGACTCATGCGGCAAGGCTTTTGCGTATAAGGGTGACGCTGGGGAATAGTCCTAAAAGTACTTTGGGTGGATTTTGAAGATTCTTTCAAGATTACACATCCTTGCTGTAGAGAATTTTTAAAGAAAAGTAAATTTAAAAAGTTTATTGTAAATTTAAATTTGTTTTAGAAAAATATAAAAAGCAGAATGCAATCTGACAATTTTCTAATTTTAAATAAAGCGTAATTTTCATTGATTCTTCTTCTGGTGAAGGACTGATTTAGGTGAAGAAATCGTTCAATTTTCTAAAGATCAACTTCTATAAATTTCCCGAGACTATTCAACTGCTAAACATTAAGAATTTCAATCTCTTAGAATGCCAATAAATGAATGTAAAAAAGCAACGTCTGCAAGTTGTTTGAAAACTGGAAAAACAATTATTATGCATGTCGCGTATTATTTCTGTTGTTGAAATTTAAAAATAATTGCAAAAAATGTGCTAATTTTAAATGGAAATCGCGCCTCTGGACGATCATTATTATCTATCGACGCTTGATTATTTTGCTTAGGCTGTGCAACGAGTAATACAAAATCATTAAAGCGTGCATTCGTAAACAGCTCAACGTATACAACATGCGCAATCAATTTCTCATTACAGTAAGAGAATAATACCGTTGATTGCAACGCAATATCTTATAATCTCGCATAAAAGAGGATAATATAAATTCAAGTCTTTGAAGGACAGAGTTTAAGTAAAGATTTCTATATACGCAATATACGATAGACGACCGGTTTTAAACGCATTCCTCCCCCACCAGATACCCCCTACCGGTTGCACCGAACGCAAGCCCCCGCTAATTCCAAAGTACAAAAGGGCTGGTTGATCGGTTCGCAGGTCGCAGCGGATGGCTAGATGTTCCTGAGGAGCTCGCCGGCGTGCCCATCGCGCCCCGCACGAGGAAGAAGAAGCTGCCACCGCCAGTGCCGCTGCCGGAGGAGGAGGAGGGGGCAGCAGCAGCAGCAGCAGCAGCAGGGAGAGACCGCCGCCGTCGCCGCCGCAGCCGGCGCCGCCGATTCTTAAAGGAGAGCCTCGAGCCTCCGCCGCTCGGAAAGTATCGCCGCCCGGTCGAGGCAGAGTGCCGCCGTGCGCGATGACGTGCAGCCGCCGCGCTCCTGAATGAACGGCGCGACGCGAGTAGTGAACTGTTTTCTGAAATTCCCATGTGATATATATTTTCGAGCTCCGCGATGACGACGGACCGCCGAGGTGGGGGAGGAGGAGCAGCGACCGGTAGTCTCGCCTCCTCCTGACACGCCGCCGCCTTCCTTTTAGCGGCCGGCTGACAGTCGACAGTGAACAGTGTATACACACGTGTGCCTTACAGCCGGTAGTTGGCTGCCGCTCGCAGCGCGGCTTGTGATTTCTGTTTTCTGTTCTTTTTTTTTCTGGGGGGGATTTTGGTTCGTCGAGTTCGTCGCTCGTCACGATGACCGGAAGCGAGCGGATGCTGAGGATCCTACTGCCGATTGCTGCGATTCTCGCGGCGGGGAAAGCGGCGCCTAATTTCTCAGCGGTGTACGTCGACGACAGAGCGGTGAGTTTTTTGTGTTTTGCCTTTTCTTTTCTCGGGCGCGCTGACTTTTCTACTTTTGGACTTGCGGCGGGGAGTTCATTGGCCAAGTTGACCTTTGAGGAAGGACTTTAAGTGATTTTAATGTTCGTTTGCGATTGTTTTATAGCGGCACTGATGGAGCGTAATTAGGAAACGCGGTTAAAGTTTAGTTTGTGTAACGCGTTTTTTGAATTTACGAGGAAAACATTTTTAAAGCGCAAATTTTTATCGCTTCTATTATGTTTTATTATTTTTAGCACTTTTTGAATAAAAACTTGAAGAAATAATAAAATTTTTAACTTTGTTTTCATTGATGAATTTTTTAAATTGGTCTCTTTTTTCACTCCATGACACATTCTATGCGTTGTTCTCTTTCGTTACAAACAATTCTTAATTTTTTATTCAAGGACTTTAATTTCTTGCATTATTTTTCCTTGACTTATAATGTAATTAAAAGAAAATTTTTTATAATTTATTTGATAAATTTATTTATTATTAAAACTAATATATTAAAACTAATTTCAACGAATGTATATAAACTAATGACAAAAGAGAAAGCCAATGACCTCATCACCATCATTAATAGTTATAAGATAGTTGTGCCAAATTTAATGCTCGTGCGTGGGATTTTGCACGGATGTTCTTATTTCATTATCTCCAAATTAATTATTAATGATTCAAAAAAAGAAAAAAACTAAAAGTATAAAGTTTTCGCGCTGCGTTACGAACGAAGCCGATGGCTTTATATCGAAGCCGAAGAAATAACAGGGAGCTTTTAGCGTGGATATTTCTCCGCCATTCCCGAAATGACACCGCGCACTAGAGTTAAAAGCCGCTTTAGGTTACCCACTTACCGATTGGCAGTAAAAATTCCCTATCCGAGAAATCCTATCATCAGATACACCGAGAATCCTCCACTGCTTTGCCGTAAAAGTGAACTAACATGGTTTTTGCTGTATTTACTCACAGCGACATCAAATCGTGACCCGTTTTATAAGAGAGCTTAGGAATTTATTCGAAAAGTCGAATTTTTGCTAAAGCTTAATTTTCTTTTTATTTTACGTACAATTAAGAACTTGGTTTGAATTCAAGTTGTTTTTGTTCTTTTAAAATCTCGCAGTCTCGAGCGAAATAATAATAATATATTTTGAGTTAACCCAGTTTTTAACGAGACTGTTCTTCCGCTCGCGCAATTTTTGTTTGAAACCCTCGAAAAATTTTAAACTTTGAAGTTACGAAAACACTTCAGAAGCAAAGTACATCTCGCCGACGTACAGCTTTTACCTATAAAAATATAAAACCACAAGTAGCGTTCAAGAAAACTCCCGAGCATCTTTAAGAACAAATTTAATTTCGAACAGTCATTAAAACTTCGATGACTGCTCGAAATGGATTTTTCTAAAAAGAGAGCAGTGCAATAAATTTTCAACTAGCTTCCCTACGTACATTCAGAACGAAAAAAGGACGCATCTATACGGCTGAGAGTATCGGAGTAGCGGCGAACTGTAATTGGACGAGAGCGAAAGTAGCGAGAGGGGGTTTGGAAAAATTTTTACGAAAGCCCGAAGTTTCGCCGGGATTACTCTCGCTGCAGCATGCAAAACTCGCGAAAGTTGCCTCGGATCCAGGAGCTGGCGGCGGGGGCTTCCCTTTTTTCTTTTTTTTAAACAGGCGTTTTCGCTGTCGGCGCGCTTCCTTTTTTTTTTCGCCGGCGAATCTGCTCGTAATTAAGGCCACTCATTTCAATTTCAAATTCGCGCCATTATTCCTGTATCTGAATCGTGAATTAAGCGCGGCAACTTTTAATGTAACGCCGCCCCCTCGGAGGATACAAATTTCGCCCCCTTCAGCTTCGTTAATCGGCCTGGCTTTCGAGGGAAAACTTTTCGAAACGGCCGCGATTGCGCTTGATAATTGATTTACAATTTATCGAACGCCGACAGTCATTGTCCATAAACATCGGCCATAAATTCCGTCGACGCTGCATTTCAATTACGCGGAAGCGCGTAAATCACCCGCTTAATTTCCGATAATGCAGTAATTTGCCGTTAATATATACGTATATCCACTCGCGATCGTTCGCGGCGCATCGGAAGCCGCGAAAAATTCTATTTCTTTTCCCCGTGAGAAACATTTTCGGTGGTTATTCAGCTCCGTTTTTTCCCTTTAGTCACCGCGGGCTTACAGGAGAGCGGGGCGCAGGTGCGGCTCCGTAAGAGAGAAGCCAAATACGTTCGAGCGAATTGTTTCCTCGTCGCCGGGCCCCGAAGGAAATCGCGAGACGAGACTGACGGAGTGCATTATATTCGCGCCGGCCTCTCGCGTCGCGAGAGTCTTTGCCGGGCGCTCTCGAGAGTTTGTACAGCTAATAAAGTGCCCCGGTCGTTAATATTAATCTGTCTCGCATCTTACAAAATTGGCCTTTGTCGTGACTGCTCCGTTGATTGTCATTTGCGATAAGTAACTCTAATTAAAACAATACGCCTCAATTTTTGCATGTTTATGAGAAACTTTAGCTACTTCGTCGGCTCCGCGGACGCGTTCTTTCGAAAGCAGAAGCGTGATTTTTTACAACGGAGCACACGATGATTGTTCGAGTATTATTTTAATGACTCAAAAAATGCGAAGTGTCTCCTATAATGACAAATGTGAATAATCGCGTCGGCGTTTATATACTTGGCTTGGCGCTAATTATGCGATTAAATATTACACTTTCCACTTGTCGCGTCAGTCCTGCTGCAATTATGTAACTCTTCGCGGAAAAGCAATGCATAATACCGCTCTTCCGCAATAAAAACTACACAAATCCAAAAGCAGTCACGCGAATATATCTCGAAAACCGCAGCGTTGAAAAAAGCCTCTAAAAACAGAAAGCTCACTCATTCGCTCGCCCGGCGCCGCCGCCACACCACGACCAATTTCCCTATCTGAAAAGGCGTCACGAGGTGTCGCGCGCAAACAATCCCTAACGAAGTTAATTCCCGTCGGCGAGAAGAGCTGCAAAGAGAACCTGCAGCACACCTACATCGCGCGGGCGCTTGTTATGCATCCGCGCGTACGTGTGCATTCAGCGCTCAGTAACGGGAGAAAGCGAAACACGCGCGGTGCAGAAAAGGTCAACGAGTTCCTTTTCTGTTCCGCGGCGCGCGACCGACACACCGCCGCCGCCGCCGCCGCCGCGCGCGGGGAGCACAATGGAGGCCAAGAGGTCGAGGCGCGTATTGGGATTTGACATTTTGAGTGTCGCCGTCTACCGTCGAAAAGTCAAAATACTTCATGCTTGTAACCTTTGCCTGCTGCTATATCTATATCTATATATC
>UCOL01000940.1:0-46644 GCA_900474335.1 Ormyrus nitidulus
AAAAAAAAATTATTAAAAATATTAGTCTCCCTAAATTGCGCCGTCAGTGAGTGCAAAAATTTGACAACATAGAATTTATTTGGTTAAAGTTTAATGTTTTAACGTATCTTTTATTTTTGTTTCTTATCGACTTGCTAATTCGCCGGAGCCACCTTAATTTTTTATCAGAATACAAATAATTTGCTTTAAAGTGAACTTATATGCAAGAAGAACCGTTTAATCAGACATGATGCAAATTAGAAATCAGGCCGAAATTGATCAACTTATTTCAGGCGATACATTTGCATTCAAGTTCATTAACACACTTAACCGGTTTAAATAATGATTCACCGCCATAACTATGTATATATAATCATACTTCACATTTTAATGCCTTTCCTTTGACGCAAATCGAAAAGGAAAAAAATCGTTTAATTTTTTATTAAATTTTCATTTTGAATTGTTCTGTAGTAAAATGTTTAATAAATGTTCGATAAATCATTTTTATTTGCGGTGCATTTTTTAATGCGCGATTAAACAAGCACTACAGGTGGCAACGACGTATGGAATAATTCAAAAATTATATACTTGAATGGGTATTAAGGATCATCATTCCTTCTTGAAAAGCTTGATTATTTGAGAATTTTGGATTAACGGAAACCGCGTCCGGAATAAATCAATGAAAGTGACCGGTTTTTTTCTCCCACGAAACTAAACATGTTGTCCAGTCTAGAATTTAAGCTTTACCGGGTGGCGTACCGTTACGGACACTAGACTTATATCGTAAGCATTTTTCACCTTGATCGGCTTTTATGTAAGCTTATAAGCAGACAATATCTAATCTTCAAATTTCGTAATGAAAGAGGCGCTTTAATGAACCAAGGAGATTTATTCTGTAATTTACAGGCAAATAAAGATGTGTTTTTACCGAATCTCGGCATCTTTGGAGTTGACGGAACTTGAATTTTTTTAGAGTGGAATTTAGCTGTTGATTCGAGTACAGTTATTGCTAAAACTGTATGTTTGATAAGTATACTATATATATACGATTTCTTATTTGCCTAGGTCTACGACTAATTCTAATCATACCGTAAATAATGGAAAAGAACTATTCAAATAATCAAGTCTTGGAAATTCTAAAAAATTATCATTATCAAATTTAGAAAATTTTGAATAACATGCAGTATTCCATCAGCTTGAAATTACAGTTTATTTTTATTTAAGAAAAATTAGCTAAAAATTAATTTATTAAAAAATTTTAACTGACTCGACCTGTTATTTCCTACAAGTTATCCGCAATTTTGTGCCTCAATGTATAAAACAATATAAGAATACTTAAATCATAAGTGTAAGAGATTTTCATACGAATTTATACGCGTTATCGTAAAATGATATTTTACAGTTTGAGGCAACCCTGGTAGAATTTCCGACATTGAAAATGGTCAGGAAAATAGTTAATAAATAAGTCCCGTGGCTATTTAATAGGTACGATGAAACGCTTTTTTTCACATGATTTTCCTGATAATTTTCTTTCTAATTAACATTGGCTAGTAAACAGCTAAGAAAGTTATTCTTGCAATATGAAATATATTCTAACATATCAAGATAAGTTTTAACTTGTAAATACGTAAGAAAAAATTCCACATTTTAAATTGTCAAAAAATTTGATTTAATAGCTAAGAACTGTACTTATCAGCTTTCAAAACTTTAATTATAAATTTTTCTTTGTGTTTCATTATAGACCATTAAAAGTAAATAAACTAATATAAAATTAAAATAAATATAAATATAGTTTATAATTTATTTTTGCAGACGGACAATCGGTAAAATTCTCTTCTAGCGTGACATTGAGTGTGACGAGGTTGCATAGCCTTACTTTTTTAGAACATTTAGATTAGCTAATTAATACCTTAAAAGTGGATTAAAGCTTTTATTCTATTAAATGTTTAGTTCTATCTAAAACAAAAAAAAACTTTTCATGCTAGGAAATTATGTTCTAAAAAGGTTAGTTCGTTCCTACCTAATCTTTTCTTTTGCTACCTATTTCCTAGGTAAGAAATGTTTTCCATTTCTACCAGGGAACTGATGGCTTGATTTAAGTACTTCTGCAAGTAATTTAAGCACTATGCTTAAACGTTTTACACGAATTCTATGAATGTTTCATGTGCCTGATCTTTTTGTTCTTTTCCTTGAACGCACAAATCCGTTTTCTATTTATAATCGCAAATGTTATCTAAGTAGGTTAATGTGTGTAACATTTTTCTTCTTCGCATATCTGTACATACGTTCATTGTACTAATTAAATGTCAAAAATAGTCCTTTACCTTACAACTCCAACATCTTTGTGCGAATCTTTCAGGTTATATAAATTTATTTTTATTTTATCGTTTCGCATAAAGTAGATCGAGGATGGAGACAAATCCTTAAATAACACAGTATAATAATGATTGAAATGTAAGCTTCAATTATTAAAGAAAAATGGGTTACTTCATCTCATTGTTGTCGTAATTAGTTCTTTATTTAAGACAGAAAATACGTTTTCCACAGTTTATTATAATTCTCTTAGTAATCAGTCAACAAGAGAAGGTCATTTCTCTTATTCAAACTCTAATTTTAGGATCAATAAATCTATTTCTATTTTCCTAGAGCCAATACATTTATTATACAACTTACGGCTTAATTTAGCCTCCCATCGTAATAATAAAAAAATATCTTTCGCTCTCCATTCTAAATCACTTTTACCACGAACCTCTATTTTACCACCTAAAACCTGACCGAGTCAACTTTCAACCGAACTCTCAACGTCGAAAATCAATCAAGCATCCGCGGAGCAGCGATAACCAATGCCGACTCATACCGAACGGCTGATTAACAATGAGTGGCCGTAAATTGATTACCCGCTCGAAATCGGCCGGCCGGCTTCGCGCTGCTCACGGAACGGCGCGCATTTTTATCGGCGAGCTCCGCCGATTCACTTTCGTTCTTACATTGGTATAACGGCCGATCGATCTTTCGCTTTCGCCCGATATCTCTCCAGTCGGCTTTATGATTGACGCTGCTCCTAATTCGGTCCGGTGAGATGCGGCGGACGGATTGGTTATACTTTCCGCGAGTTCCCGCGGCACGCTTGTCCGTTCAAAATCGCGGGGAAGAGAGATTAATTTAAATGTATTATCGGCCGGCTTCGATTTCTTTTTTATCAGGCTCGGAGGAGAGGTTTTGAGGGGCTTTTCGTCGCGGAGAAGTTTTTAGATGATGCGTTTTGTCGATGTCGGGATTGGTATAGTGCAGTATTAGTACCATTGATTCTATAAATAATTTCATAATATTAGTTTTTGCTTTTCAGATCTAAATTACACAAGATGGATAATAATGAAGGAATATTTTACGACATTTCTTTTGAGAAAATTATGTCCTTACCATAAAGTCAGGAAAAATAGAAGGATGTTGAAATAAAACTGAAATAATTTTATTGATTCCGCCTAGTTTTACTAAAACAATAGAAGCAAAGTCTCGATAAGTTATAAATTCATGAGGAAGTTCATTAAAATTATATTACTTGCACCAAGTACAAATTATTTTCAAATACGTAAAAGATATACTTTTTACGCGCAATAACTTATGTTTATAAAAGATGACGAATCGATCGATTATCACTGACAATATTAACAAAGTGACTCAAAAAACGCATCGTCGACTGCAACGCTTCCTCCGAAATCCTCAAATCTCCGCTGAAACCTTCATTGCTCCTTCCAAGAAGCCCGAAGCACCGTCCAAAACAAGAGCATCGGAAAGAAAGTTCCCCGTGTGCGGGGATCGTTTAATTTTCAGTGTAACGCTCATTTACGGCGACGTTTCCCGCACTTTCGAGCGCGCGGCGAGCCAAAGTCGCGCAATATCGCGCAGTCTTAGCGCCGATGACAAATGCACTCGAGCTCTCGGGCGAACAAAAACCCATAAGCCTCGTACGGGCAAGTAAGGCCGGCCGCGCGAGAGGTGCCCCGCGGGACTTTCTAAACGTATAGGCGCGCGGGGCGAAAAAAGAGAGACACGCCGAGTGGTGAAAGTGGTTTCGGGCCGATTAGTTTTCCGCTGCCCCTTTTTCCGCTCTCGCGGGGACTCGCGCGTGTGTGTGTGCGTGTGTGTGTGCGTGTGTGTGTGCGTGACAGTCTGCGCCTCGACTGATTCGACCGCGAGAGGATGCTTTGGGAGCGAGGGTGTCATTGTTGTTTTCCAGTACTTTACGTGGCTCGTGAATTTTGTCAGCGGAGGAGGTGCGATGACTTTTGAAGGTGGATCGGTCTCTTATTTGTTAGTTAAATTTTTATAAAACGGGAAGCCTTTAAGCAATGATAATGAAAGTGTGTCAATTTGTAATCAGGTCATCGATCAGACTAAATTGTTAATTACGTAAGGCATTGAAAAGAGTTCCTTTACTTTTAGCCATTTCAATGGAACTGAATGTATAAACATCCACGTGCAGAGAGACTTCGTTTTGAAGTCACGTGTTCTCTCATTCGTTTTACGTAAAGTAATTACCGTTTATATACCGTATAATACGTTTATGCAGAGATGAATTTTCAGCTTAAAATGAGAACGTACGAAAACCATTTTTAGTTATTTCAGTAATTATTTTTCATCAATTGCAAAATAATGCTTTGTTTTTCATTCGTAAAGCTCTTTTTAAGAGAAAATTAGAAAATCTTGTGTGAAATTTCAGTCTTACGTGCACTGAACCCCTTTCTTATCTTTTATGGTGTATTAGTTGTTTATGAAGCTAAAACGCATTATTCTTGGAACTATTTAAAAATTTAATTTTTAGTTTTTATTCTACAAATGAGAATTCAAGTTACCCTTCGTAACTTAAAAGTAAATTATTGTCCCAAAAACTCCTTATTAAAATTGCCTGTACAAAATAAACAACTTTCCTTTAACCGTTCTGCACTGTAAAAAAATTGGCGTGCCTCGATCTACTATTCTGTAACTATACTTCCAGGGTCCACAGTAAGCGGTTTCTGTAAAATTGCCTTGTTTTCACCTACGTAACTGCCCGTGGCAAAAAATTCTTTCCTTTCCCTTTAATCTTAAAAACGTTGAAAAAGGTACTTTTCCTCTTTTCACGCTCGAAAGGCTGAAAAATAAAAATCGCGTCAACTTATACCGGGAGACCCAAGGAGTCCGAAAATAGAAATCCCTTATTCAAGCTCGACGCCTAAAGCATCATTACCCGTCTCGCCTATTCCCCCCAAGTCGAGCCGGTAAGCGTCGCAAAAAAAAGAGAAACCCCGAAATCCTCTCAATGGGGGTAAAGTGCGACACACTTGCTGCGAGCGTCCGACCTCCCGAGGTCGCATTCCGCGCACGTACGCGGATTTTTACGAGCTGCTGCACGCGGCTCGTCGTCTCGTCGCGGTGTATATAACGCGCCGCGATCCACGCGGAGAGAGAGAGCAGCAGTCAACTGTCCCGTTACTGCGAGCCTCGAGGGAGGCGCGGCCGAATAACAACGAAAAAGCAACGACGCGCTTTCGTCGCCCGATAACGCGCCACCTTCGCGCGGTCGTTATTTAATGGAACGGAGGGCCACTCGGCATGGGGTGTGCAGAGAAACCGATGAATTATGCATGCCGATTCGAAGTGGAATATGTACTACTTTTTGCGCCCGCCCGCGTTTTCGGGCTCGTGTCGACCGATGCCGGGCCTTTGAGAGGGAATTGAATAATGTAATTCTCGCGGGAATTTTCGCGATTATCGCGAGTTAGGGCAAAAATTAGGCGACTGCAAGATCGTGCGAATGAACGGTTTCCTCAAATTCGCCGCTCGCCGCACGGCGACTGATTTGAATTCATGAGGAAACTCGAGGCTGCTGGATTGAATTTGTGCGCCGACTAAAGTCGAAAAACGTATAATGTGTAGCATATAAAAGTGTATTGAGTATACTTTACCTGGCTGGTCGTAGGCAATTGTTTGGAAAAACACGGCGCCGTGAGATTTGCGAGTGCTTGGTGGTTTTTAAAATTCTCGCATGATTTTCATTAGGCAAAAATGAGTCGAATTATGATAGGAATTTAAATTCATTATACCTCGTTTTAGCTCGTATCGATGAAGAATAACAAAATTCTTTGGTAATGAGAGGATTGTAGTTACAAAACATGTTGACCAATATCTTAATTATTTCAAAATTATAATAATCGTAAATTATTTAAACGAAAAATATCCAGTACGAATCCGCGAAATATAAAAATTTCAGAATAAAACAGTTTCTTAAGATGAAGGGGAGTTTAACGGCATTAAGAAATTTCCGGTGCTAATTGAAGGCGAGGAAACGAATTCAGTCTGCTAAATCAGACATTATTCTAGAGATTATCATATCATCGTGGTAGCGGCTTATGTCATGTTTACTTTTAATTTGAAGTAGTCTTGTCAATTTCATTTTTGCGGTCACATGCTTTCAAATATTATGAAGATGATTATCGTTCAACTCACTTTAATTTTAATCGTATTTACAATTCTATGCGTATATTCAAAGCCGAAATTTTCAACAAATAATTCACGTTTTGTTTCACACTAAGCTTTAAGTAGAGATTAAAATTTCTATTACATATTTTAATCAAGAAATTAATCACAACGTAAAATATTTTCATACCAAAAATGTTTTTTTACAATCCATGCTTCCTGGAAGTTACGTTAGTTAACCTATAACCTAATTCGAACGATCCTTTGATACATCTCCGCGAAAATCAAGATAAATCGCTTCGCAATTAATCCAATAATCCTCCTACTCACCCGTCCGTGGTGGTCACCTTGTAGACAGTATCGAAAATACGATTCCTTCTCTGCGTGGCCGCGCTCAACCATCTGGGCGGGTTGTTGCTGTCGCCCGCCGGAAAATCGTTTACCCTGCCGAGGGCAACCTCTTCCTGCTCCTGTCTCTGCGCTTCCTCCTCCAGGGACATTGTTTTTCCTTTCTCGGATAATAAGGT
Source organism: Ormyrus nitidulus (assembly GCA_900474335.1). Taxonomy (NCBI): domain Eukaryota; kingdom Metazoa; phylum Arthropoda; class Insecta; order Hymenoptera; family Ormyridae; genus Ormyrus; species Ormyrus nitidulus. The sequence continues at coordinate 6,963 of UCOL01000940.1, forward strand.
GGCGAGAAGAGAACAAAAAAGAAAAGGACACAGCGGAGAGTAGTAGGCGCAATGTCGCGTTTCAGAGAGCGATGTTGCCGTGATCGCGTCGCGATGCTCTTTTCTTTCGTGTCACTGTGTCCGATGTGGTTATCGCCGCCGATCGCGATTTTATGGCTATAGGCGAGAAAGCCACCGTGAAATGCTGGCTTAAACTCGCCGCTCGGAGGAGTTGTTTTAATTTGCCGCTCTGTTGTTTCGTCGAGTCTGAAAATTTTCACTGAATTTTACGGTGTTCTACGAAGGGAAATCTATGTTCGTTTTAAGAGGGTAACTATTGTTAAAATAGTATAGCACAAGAAATCTGTTTTTGCAGATTAAATTTTTGCTTCGTATAAACAAATGAAATTTCCGGCAGCACTTGGCTTAGGCGGTCAATTAAGACATATCAGTTTGTTTACTTCGAGGTGAACGACGGACTTTTGCTTCCCAAGACAAAACTGCTTGGGTGCGCGGGTTCATTCAAATCCGTCGTCCGTCAGTTCAAAATTTTTCGAGACATTTTAAAAAAAGAACTTTTTACCGGATTTTTCAGTTATTTTATGGAGCGTTTTTAAGCATCATCTTTAGGTCAATGAAATTTACGTTCTTTTTTTACTCTTCTCAAATAATAGTGCATTTTTACGTTTATTAAAAAAAAGTGAAATTAACTACAAAAAATTAACTGGAACATTTTTTATGAAATTAGCACGCAAAAAATAATACTCTCTATTTTTATTTCAATGTCATTAAAATGAAGTAGAACTGAAATTAAACTTGCTAAAGTCGAGTGAACGTTTCTTCTGATTTTCCCCGACCAATTTTCCAAGAATCACTTAAACGCTTTATATTATGGGTTTATAAATATCTTCTTAAATAAAAAAAAGTAAATTTACGGGATCTCAAATTTACTACTAAGCGATCGACAGCCAGACTTAAAAATACAATTTGTCTGCGAGCACGAAATTTTTACCAAAACTGAAGTTCGAAGCTTATTCCCGACGTTGGTTGGTGCTGAAAATCGAAAGTGCTAATTGAAGTACCAGTCACTTGGGAAATCCAAGAAGGTCACGGATCCTCTGATATATTGCGGAGCGTAGGTGTGCTCGTTCGTTACTAATTTTCCTAAATGCCGTCGCGACTCAAGAATTATTGTAAGACGTCACGAACTGTCGTAATAATGAGCTACACGTGGAAGTTACACATTTTGAATGTTGAGAAGATGCGTGCATCCTGATAACGAGATCATTGCTTGATTACTTCGTGGTATTGGGTTATTCAATTTTTGCTAGACAAATTGTTTTTTGAAATCGTATTACTACTTGTGCTTGTAATTTAGTAAACTGCTGAATTTTGGTTAATTTATAATATTAATAATTTTATTTGTATGTAAATGGAACAAAATTATTAACAGAGATATTTTAAATAATATTTATCAAAACTAAAAATACTATGATAGTAAAATATTTAAATTTGAAAATTTTGTTTTATTAAATTTGTTGATTAAATAATAATAAAAACTGATCTAAGTACTGTAACGGCTCGTTTTAATTGCTTATATATTTGTTAGTTAGTTTATTAGTGAATGGTAGCTCGGGATAGTAAGGAGTATATTAAGATGTATTTAGATTTTTAAAGCTCGATCGAGGATTATTAGAGAAATATTACCTCGTCGAGTGCGATTTGCAACTACCCTTTGCTAGTCCAATGCAGCTTTGGGTGTGCACTCAATCAGCTTCTAGAATTTTCACAACTGCTCCTAGCGGACGTAGTGCCGTTCGGAGCGTGTGTTTGCTTTTTTCTCAACTCCTCTTTATAGTCACATTGCTATGTAGAGGGTGATGTTGTTTGCAACGACTCCGCCTAGACGTAGTGCTAGCTGGAGTGCGTTTATTGGTATATTGAAATTAAAACATGTTAGAGTTATAATTTAATTTGTGTTTATTACCAAATAGCTTACAGGCCGAAGTTAGGCTTCTGGTCGGTCCTTCCCTTATGAAGGCTGAATGTCTAATGCTTGAATTGCTGGGCAACTCCGCGCTTTATATAGGGTCTCCGACCAAAACGCTTTACATTAGAATTTGTTAAATATCTTAAAAACTAATTGACAATTGTTATTTTTATAATTAAATATTTGTATACTATTACGATCTTTATTATTTACATATACTTTGCATGTTCTAACTGTGTTAGTTCTTTTGTAAATGTTCATAGAAGCTTGTAGAACCTTTTAATTCTTAAGCTTCTATCAGCTTCTATGCCCTGTAGTTTTCTAAATATAAATTATTTTTAATTATGAATTATATACATTTGTTCATCGCATCTTACTTGATGTTTTTAATCTATACAATTTTAAATTTGATTATTTTTTATTATATATAAAAAATACGTTTTGAGAAACTTTTAAAGTCTTACTTAATTGTTAGCTATATCTAATTAATTAATATAATTTCTTAATTACATTTATTCTTACTTAAATGTATTTTTATTTCCCTTAAATTCTACTTAAAAAAATTAAAATATATGAATTAAAGTAAATAATTAATTTAAATGAATTCATGTTTAGCTATTGAGATTTGGATATGAATGGATATCTGGAAAGGGTTTAGTTTGGACATTTCAATACATGTACCTGCAAAGTCAATTATTAATATTTTATTAAACAAAATAGATAATAAGTTTAAAAATAGAATCTTATCTTAAATGATAATATTAATATTTTCTTTTAAAGAAATAAAATTTGTACTATGAAAGTTCAATTTGAAACCTCGCGCTTCCAAATTTACCCAATAACAGCTGACTTTTGCGTGTACCGAAGTTTATTCCTTTTCACTTTTTAAAACTTTATTTGTGACCAGCAGAAAGTGTCATACACTTTACTGTTAAATGGTAACTTTATGTCTAGTTTAGTTTCGTGATATCGACATAAGAATTATAAATTTATTTTCAAGGTAGCAACAAGGTATTTTCAGTGTTCTTCTTCTATGAGGAAGCAATTAACAAACTTTAATCTTGATAATTTATTTTTAAACTACTATAAACTATATTAAATTGTAAACTATATTAGCCTTAATTTATGTTTTAACTATTTCATTGCATTTTTAGTTTAATTGCATAGCAATTAAATAGTTTTTCATAATTTCATAACTGAATTTGCGTTGTCCACACGGCCAATAAAAAGAGACGCTTTTAGGAGTACAATACTGTGTGACTGTGTGTCTTTCAATTAACATTAACACATATCCCTTTCGTAAGATTATTGCAATTGATGTTTTTCAAGAAATTTATTGTATGAAAACGTGTATTAATCCTTGATAAATTTTTACCAAGTGAAGTAGTTTTATTTTTTAGACAAATAAATTTCTCTTCTCGAACAAATCAATTTTGATTCTCGCGCTCTTCAATCGGCGTAACATGACGAGCGGTAAGTACCGCGGTCACTTTCGCGCTATTCTCAGAACAAAAAGCGACCTTATGAGCGAACGCGTGCCACACAGGCCACACTCCCAGTGTGCGAGAGAAAGAGAGAAGTAGAGAGAGAGAGAGCGAGCTGGCAGCAGCAGCACAGAGCAGCCAAGCACTCGAAAATGTCCGCTCGGCGGCGGCGTTTCGGTTGACAGGCTAGGACTGTGATCGCGAGCGAACGTCGGCGGCTTGGTCCTCGTCGTAGCTCTCCAGCCCGGACCAGCGCTCGACATCTCCACCTGCAATCATCGAATCCGCGAGCTCTCCTCGCTTCGCTCTCCGTTCTCCGGCGGGAGAGAGCAGCGAACGTCGCGCGGAGCCGTAACAAGAAAGCGGTTGATTTTTTCCTGTGCTCCGCTCTCTTTCTCTCGTGTCCTTCCATCCTGAGGATCGACCGCGAGCGTCCAGCTGGAGGCGCAGCGGCACACAAAAGAGAAACACGCACACGCACGGCGGTAGCCGCGAGATCGTACGCACACACCAGAGCAGTCCGAGTACAGAGAGCGAGCGGGGACGTGTGTGTCTGTGCAGAGAGGACCTGTGTGTACATGCAGGCTCGATATATACAATAAACTGCCGAAAGAGCCGCGAGGACTTTTAATATTCGGTCTCGCTCCCGCGCGCGGCATTATGAATTATTGATTCGCGGTTTTGTGCGCGAGTCAAAGTCCTACCCCAGGTGGTGCCTCGTGGGCCCGCTGCCTCCGATCCTGTTCTTAGAGACGAGTGTATTCGTGCGCTGCGCGACATGGCATCTCGTAGGTGAGTTCTCCATGTGTATATATGCATTTTTCTCTCGCTTTCCCAGCGGCCGAGTGCACCGAAGATCGATGATGCTTTTCGAATCGATATATATACTTGCAAGCTCTCGGGTACACTTCGCATTGCTCTCTCCAATCTTTGAGGGAAAGTTTTCCGTGCGTTTGTTGGAGGGATAGTGTAAAAGTAGATCAGTTAATTGTTATAAGTAGATGTGATTCTAGAGTCATTAAAATACGTAATGCGGCTCCACAATTTAAAAATTTGAGTTCTGCTAGCGTTCCACGCCAGAGTTGTCTGCAACCGGATTGAACAGCGTTTCTAACCTTACTTTCTGGAAGAACAAGTGGAAAAACAAAAAATGAAGCACCCGTTTTCCAAATCAAAAGTACTGTGCAATGCAGTTTTTCAAGATTTTTAACAAGGCACTTAATATTTCAAGATAATTTCACTTTTTGCAAATGAAAGTGAGGTTAGAATCGTGTACCAATCGCGAAAAATTAGCTAAAACAAAATATAATGTCTCTACAGGAATAGAGTTTAAATATTTAGCGCCAATAATTGAATTTTGACGCTCGATTCTACCGATCAGGTTTTTTCGATTTGAATTTTTCGGACTCGGTGGGACCGCACCCACACAGCCTCGTTCGTCGAAAAACTCCTCTCGTTTTTTCGCTCGTCCTCGGCCCGATATGTATCGTTCTATCGTTTCGACTCTGTTCCTCTCTCGCATTCTGACTTTTATGCTTCTTTCACAATGAGATACCGCTATAATTTGTATTTAATTGAAAGTAATTGCATTTCCTGCTAAATAAAACGATACTCTTTCTGCGGTAAGATTTTATTTAATTGATTTAAGTTTGAGCACAGATTGAATGAGTGCATTCTTTCTTTTAATTAAAATTTAATTGACTAATTTGCTTAATTTAGAAGAGGACAGATTCAGAGTAAAATGAGTTTTGCCTTTTTTTCTAAAGGTAATTTTTAATTTTAATATTTTTTATTAAAAAAATGAATAAATTATTTCGACATATTAGAATTACATATACTATTTTTAAGTTCATGAAAGTTTGTTTAAAGTTTATTTAAAATGATTTATACATAAATTTAAATAATTACGTCAAGTTAAAAATACAGTTTTCAAATCATTCTTGCGCAGTACAATGATAGTTGAAGTGAAAGTGAATGTGCATTTGAGAATTTAACGTAATGCGAAAAAGAATATGTTAAACAATGAATTTCCCGCGATTTCCCGATTCACTGCGTTTCACTTTCCATAATCTTCCCATCACAAATATTTATTTACAATAGTAACTTGTAAGATAAATCTATTCCGAAAGATTGCAGATTATTTTCCCAATATTGCAATAATAGAATGGTTTGCTTCTTAATCTATTAACAAACAGTTTATAAATTATTTGAGTGAAGAGAGTATAAAGATTAAAGTTATTCTACGATAATTAGGATTTTAATAATAATTTATTAAAATCTTAATTATCAATCTGCTTGAATCATAGATTTATTAGTCTTGATCAATAATTATCTTCATATTCTTCTAGCTGATTTACTAGTATATAATAAATCTATTGTATTTGCAATACCTTCAATGTAATATTATCTATTGTACTTGCAAAACCTTCAACCAACACATTCATTTTGATAATTATTTAGAAACTAAAGATAATTGAAAAATAGTGTACATTATTCTTGACATGACTACGCGATGAATCACGACAAGTCTTTAATAGTATAAATATTTACATTCTTTTATTACATGGATGATTCAGAATAATTTACTAACTATTGTTTACATTTCTATAGCAAAGTTTAAACACATTTGTTACATGTTACGATGGTGACTGCCAATAATAAAAATCTGCAACTGTAATTATGAAATCTTTTGCGCGCGCGCAACAAACTTTATGGGTAACAATAAAAGTTTACGGGTAGACAAAATACTGAAACATTCGTTGCAAATTAAGCTAAAAGGTCGTAAGAAGATATACATTCGCGCGTCTTGAAAAAAAGCGCTCCGTTTCGTGCACTGCAAAGAACGCAAGCACACTTTTCAGACACGTATTTCAAATCAAAGTAAAAGCTACATTACAAAAGAAAAATTTGCTTCAGTCCGTTTGTAAACGCGTTTGATATATATGTATTCCAGTTATTTAAGGGTTCATTAGAGTTTCTCACTGAATAACTGTTAAAAAAATTTATTAGCGATACATCTTTGACGAGCTTCATGCAAATCCACAAGGAAAACAAGAATAGTTTTTTTTTATTTCCTTGCGGGATATCAAGATCGAATAAATTTGCTTAACAATATCAAAATATAATTTAGAATTATGTAAATAAACTAAAAATATACCCAACTTTTCTGCGACAAATGAATATGGGCTATAATTATCAAACCTTTTACGCAAACACTTTTATAAAAATGGAACAGAAACAGGTTACATGTAAGATTCGTGTCACTGCATCTCAAAGGGGTTAAATTGTGGTTGTCCGAGTTTTCCGTTCGAGACGCAGCGCGTTATACTTCGTTTTTACATAACTTACATAAAATAGTGTGTGTAAGTATATGCTTTCGTATACTTTAGCGTGATGGAATGCATGACTTGAACCGAACATTGGAAAAAAATGTGAAACTCATTATTATGCTAAAAACTTTTCTTTGAAATTGATTAATTAATTCTTAACGCGACAATAGATCGATTTTAAAAGTTTTCATTCTAAACACTACTCTTTTAATTTAGAGTTTGATTTATCTAAAGCGAGAAATTGTTCGAATTGAAATATAATTCACATGTGCTTTAACGAGATTATAATCTTGCAATGTAATCTTTTTAAATAATCTATTGTGGGCAAACAGAAATGGGATAAAGAAAGCGTTTTATTTTTAGCGCACTGAAAAGTACGTATAGAAACTGTTGAAATAAGCATTATATTGGTAGTGCATCCTATGAATAAGGAATGTCTGATCATATCCAGAACTTCTTTACTTATTTAGGATTCAGGCGTACACTTTCTCACAGTATTTTTCGTTCATTTTAATTGCTTTTCCCGATTTGCTTCCAAATGAAAGGTACATAAATTACTCCCCCGTCGTATATTCATTTCATCCACATTTTTATCTTGAAAGATCGATACGTATACTGATTAAAACGATATATAAAAAATAATTAAAAATCTGCCCTAAATCCGAATACTCAAGCGTGCAATTCAGCGCGGAAAGAAAAAATATTTCGAATAAACGAAGTTACATGATTCACATTTATTTTTCTCACCGCAACAATAACTTTGTTTTCATCGTAACCTACACTCCCAACTACGTCTTCGCTTCAGCACTTTAAAGCGTTCGTTTCCAGGGAAACGGCCGTTCCCCACCTCCTCCCACCTCCAGCGCTTAATAGAAAAAGATTTTCAGTAACGAATTTGATTTGGTCAAGGTCCCGCGAGGCCTCGCTCTCGCATCGAGAATTGATAAAGTTCCCTGCAGGCTCCCGAGCATCACGTCGCTCATAATTCGATCGGGCTCGTTGCTCAGCCTTCCTCTCCCCCCTTGGTATTAAAAAAAAAAAAAAAAAAACCTGTAGAAGCAATAGCCGCTACCTAACAATAAGTAATAATTTCCGTCTGGCGGGTATACCCTTGGCGCGCCGCACAGTGTAGACGGGGCACTACGATATACATATATATATATATATACGTGTGCGCGCGCCCGCTGCTCCTTCTTCTCCTTCCTTCCGCGAAATGCGCGCCTCCTCCTCCTCCACCTCCTGCGCGCGCGCCACCGATCGAGGTATTATACCCGCGAGCGCGAGCGAGCCGCGCTAGTCCCACTTTCGTGTGTGCGCATTTTTCGTCGCATTTCTCGGGGAAGAGGAATCAAGCCGAGGGGTTTCTCTTTCGACGACGCGATGCGCTCCGGGAAATAAGGGAGGAGAGATCACTTTTTTCGGTGCAGAGAGCGAGAGGGAGAGAGAGAGATAGAGGGAGGAGGAGAACGAGAGGGAGAGAGAAAAAGTGCCGAGGACCTCTGTGCGATAATCGATGGTGAGTGCGCGGGTGTTGCTGCTGCTGCTGCTGCAGGTTGGAGGGAAAGTTTTCCCCCGTTTCGGCCGTGTGCTCTGCTTCCTCCGCGTCGTGAGTGAAAAATTTCTCGAGCGAATGTTCGCCGCTGAAAAATCTCCGCCGTCGTGGACGGCACGTCGTTTTTCCTGCTAAAAAATCTGGTTTCTTAATCGATGCAAAGCCATGCAAAACTATGCAAATCTATGCATTGGCCAGTTACACGAAAATAGGCGGAATCCCAGCGTGGGCGTAACAATCGAAATTCCCCGATGATCGTGCGTCGTTATTCGTGTACGCACGCGAGCGCTTCGTCCTTCCGTCGATTTCCTCGTAAAAAGAGGAGCCTCGTTTTTCCTCGTAACCGCGAGACACGAGAGAGAGAGAGAGAGCCGAGAGATGTTGTCAAATAAAGCAATCAAAACACGCGCTCGGAAAACACTTCCTTTTTCGTAGGAGCGCGCGCGCTAAAACTCCCGACGTTAGTCATCGAGTTTTTCTTGCGTCACGGCGAGGACACACTCGCTCTCCGGGTCTCTTTTGTGTCCTCGTCGCGATAAGGCCCACGAATTTTCGTGCAGCGCGAAAGAGAGCGAGTGAGAGAGAGAGATAGAGACGGAGAGAGAGAGGCGGTGTGGGCGCGGCGCATTCGTGTCCATTGGCGTATTATAGATCGCTCGGCGGGCCTCAATGTCAGGCTTGCGCGAGGATTTCCATATTTCTCGGTGTCGCCGCGCCGATTCTTGAACTTGATTAACCGCTCGCCAGTTTATTTACGTAAGAACGAAGGCTCGGCCCGATGCGCGTGCATTGTTTTCGCGGACGCGGTGCGGATGATGCTTCCTGGAACGGGCGGAAAGTTTTTTTTTTTAAATTGCAAACTCCTTTCGAGGCGCTAATGATTTTTTTTTTTTTTTTAGACTCGTTAAGTAACGCCCCCGAGTTTTCCTCGATTCCCGCGCGCGTATATGTATAAATGCTCGACCTGTTTTTCCTTTCGCATGTAGGAGCTTAATTATGTATGCGGAGTACGGCATCGCTTTCAATTTGAATTTCTGAAGGATGAGCCTCGAAGCGCCTCGATGTATAACATTGTGACCGCTTGCGCCTTATTTTTACAGATGGTTTCATCCGAATATCACGGGCTTGGAAGCAGAACGACTTTTGATGGAACGGGGATACGACAGCTCGTTCCTGGCACGGCCTAGTTCCTCTAATCCCGGTGATTTCACGCTCTCCGTCAGGTATAAATATATGATACTAGTCGACATCCGCGACAGAGGTGAATCGTCGCTCTCGACGACAGACTTTAATCGACTGATTTATTGATTTTTAGGCGCAATGGCGAAGTGACGCACATTAAGATTCAGAACACGGGCGACTTTTACGACCTTTATGGAGGCGAGAAGTTTGCGACGCTCTCGGAACTGGTGCAATTTTATATGGAAAACGGCGGTCAGCTGCGCGAGAAGAACGGCGAGGTCATCGAATTGAAGTATCCACTCAACTGTGCTGATCCAACGACTGAAAGGTATACACAAGATACTTTTCGGCTTGGTTTAAGTTCCTTTTTAAGCGGAGCTTATTTGGATTCATGTGGCCGCGTGGTTTACAGGTGGTTTCACGGCCATTTGTCGGCGAAAGAGGCAGAAAGACTGATGCTGGAGCGGGGAAAGAACGGTTCGTTTCTCGTTCGTGAATCCCAAAGCAAACCCGGAGATTTCGTGCTGTCGGTCCGCGCCGATGATCGCGTCACGCATGTTATGATTAGATGTCAGGTGAGCTTTTAATTTACCTTAGTTCGACCTGCTTCTCAGAAAGTAGGAGCTGTAATGACTGATTGATGATTTACAGGACAATAAGTACGACGTAGGAGGCGGAGAAAAGTTTGATAGCCTTAGTGATTTGATCGAGTATTACAAAAGAAATCCAATGGTCGAGACGAGTGGTAGTGTCGTACATTTGAGGTTTGTTATATTTACTTATTGAATATGAAAATGAAGTTCGATCGTAATTATACGGCAGCCTTGTTCAAGGAAATTATAAACCCTTATAATAACCAATAACCCCAAACTCATATATTTGAAATAAAATAATTCACTGGCTAAAAGAATAAGGAGCGCACGGCACTAGAGAGCGGGAGCAGTTTAAGCTCCCAGGGCGACGTTGTTTTTTCTTAATCCGAACGTGTGTTGACTGGGGCATGGTAAGGGGGATTACATAATTGTAATGCTTTCGAAGCTTTCATATAATTACGATCAAACTTCACTAAATAAAAACTCGTTTGATTGCTAAATTCTTTATAAAGATCTAATAGAAAAAATGTAGAGAGATTTATTTTTATGCAGAAAATCAAAACTACGTGTGTAAAAAAAATTTTTTAATTTTCAGGCAACCCTTCAATGCCACGAGAATAAATGCAAGTGGAATCGAAAGTAGAGTTAGGCAGTTGCATAAAGAGAATGGTTGTTCGAATGGTTGGCTTTGCTGGAACGGAGCAAACGGTGAAGATGATGAAGGCGCAGGACGAGGGAAAGGAAAGGCAGGTTTTTGGGAAGAGTTTGAATCTTTGCAACAATTGGAATGTCGTCATTTGTTTTCAAGGAAAGAAGGTCTCCGACCCGAGAACCGAGCCAAGAATAGATATAAAAATATTCTACCTTGTAAGATGAATTAATTTTAATAATTAAATTATATTATGAACGCTTGATGACATTTTATTACTTATTTCAGTCGATCACACCCGAGTGAAGTTAAAAGACGTTGATCCCAATATTCCAGGCTCTGATCACATCAATGCTAATTATATTAAAGTAAGTGTTATTAAATTCATACATTTTCAATTGATCGCTTGCAATTAAATCTAAATTTTTTTCCTTCAAGAATGAGGAAGAAACAAGTACAGGAGGAAGTGTTGATAATAGCATGTTTAATAAATGTTACATTGCTACTCAAGGATGTTTACCAAATACGATTGCTGACTTTTGGCACATGGTCTATCAGGAAAACACTCGAGTGATCGTCATGACTACTAAGGAAATGGAAAGGGGAAAGGTGAAGCATGTGCTTTTTAAGATTTTTAATAAGTCATGTTCTTACGATTAAAAATCAACATATTACTTTTAGAATAAATGTGCCCGATACTGGCCTGAAGAAGGAGAAACTAACGATTATGGAAATGAATGGAAAGTTCGGGCACTGAGTCGTACTTCAACGGCTGATTACACATTAAGGGAATTTTTGTTGCAAGGAACCAAGCCAAGTTTTCAAGAATCTAGAAGGATTTATCATTATCATTTTCAGGTAAAATTTCACATTTTTTAAATGAATTAGCTGCAAATTATAAGTAATTTAAATCGTAAAATGATTAATAATGATTAATAATTTCTAGGCGTGGCCTGATCACGGAGTACCTGCTGACCCTGGTTGTGTTTTAAATTTTTTGCATGATGTTAATGCAAGGCAAGAATCTATCTCTGGAAGTACCTCACCAAATGGTTCAAATTTCTCTATAGGGCCTATCCTTGTTCACTGCAGTGCTGGCATTGGTCGAACTGGAACGTTTATAGTTATTGATATGATCTTGGATCAAATTAAGAGACACGGTAATAATTCAATCAATCAATCAGATTTAAGTTAAGTTCTCATTTACTTACTCATTCATGAAAATTTATATTTTAGGATTGGATTGTGAAATTGATATTCAAAGAACAATTCAAAGGGTTCGGTCACAGAGATCAGGAATGGTTCAGACTGAAGCACAATATAAATTTGTTTATCTAGCTGTTCTGCACTATATAGAAACTGCATCACAGCGAATGCAAGCTGAGCAGGTTTGTTTATAAAATTTTCAAATGCTTGTAACGAAATTTCTTAGAAATATTAACGAAACTGTATTTCTATTACATTGTAGAAGTCACTTCAAATGGGACGAGAGTACACAAATATTAGGTATAAGAGCGAAGTAAACTCAAGTGAGACTCCACTCTCAACGCCGAATCCAGCAGTTTCAACGATGAGCTTTACTTTACCAACACCCGTTAGCGGCATGAGGCCAAAGTAATCTCTTGAATCTGGCAACTGCGTGTACGTGTGCGTGTGCCCTCCCTAAAAATCAGAAAACCCTCTACGACTATTCTTAGCTATGCGCTTTTCTTAGGCCTAAAACCTAACCTATAGAGGCACAATAATTGCGTATTTGAAGGAAAAAAAATATGAAACTTCTGCCAGTCCTAAAACTCTGGTTTCAAGGGAACACAGGCCTAAGTTGTCGTAAAGTGATAAGTTATTTCCTTTTTATACTCAAAGACATTAGCTAATTTAACGAGCTTTTACGTACGTTTGTTCGATTTGCGAGAAAATGGAATATATAAGAAAAATCCTCAGACAAACTTACGTACAAGATGCCTTTTTTAAAGTATATGAAAAAATTTCAATTGTGTATAAAGAGGAGAAAAAAGATTGTATTCATTTTAATAAGCTCTGTGTATCCCGAAATTTATTATAATGACGATGACGGTCTTCCCTAGTTAGAAAATTCCATTGAGAACATTAAAAAATTTTAAACGTTAGACTTTTATTATTTTCGTATAAACGTTAAACTGTGACAGATGAACCATGATAAAGAAAAAGTAAATTTAAAATTTTCTGAAATAATTGTTATGCATGGATATAATAGTACATATAATATGAAAATGATAAATCTTATTGAATTCTTATTTCAATTTTAAAAGAATTCAATAAGATTTTGTTAAAATATAATGCAATATAATCGTAAACGTTACCTGACATTTACATCCTGTAGAATTGTACTTTTTTTTAAAATAATGTACCTACCATTTGATAGTAAGTGAATACCTATTAGAGTAAACAAAAAATTTATATGAAAGAATTAATGTTTTATCGGAATATAAATGGTTTTCAGTAAAATATTCTATCAAGGGTTGATCCTGCATGTGGTCGCATAATGTAATGAAATATCGTATAAATTTGTAGATATATATAGTATATATATCATTTATATGAGGAGGTGATCGCACTGAGCTAAAGTTCAGAACATTGCACTTCTTGAAGATATGTCATAATCGGTGCAATGAGCCTTTCGGAAGCTGTGAAGATATAGCACGTCGCTGGCGAACTTCACCGGTGTCGTGAAAATCAAAAAAATAATGATAAATAATAGTTTTAGAACGGAGAGTGGACGATTGCTCTTTCGAAAAAAGCACATCGTAATGATGTTGGGAATCGTTAAAAAATAATAATGAAGCCAAAAATGTACAATTAATATTTGCAAAGTATCTTTTAAGAAATTGAAAGAAACAAGTACATTTAAAATCTTGAAAAATGAACGTTAAAAAAATTATACATATTTAATGATAATTAAAAATATTTGTACCTTTATTTAAATATATCTTGTTACAATTAATTTTTTATACTACCAATAAAATCATTTTAAATCTTTTTAAGAATATGAAATTTTATAATTATTAATATTAAAATAATTTTATAATTATAGTGTACGTAAGTCATTGCATTTGTCAATAAATTTTTCAAGATCTTAAAAACTGTTTCGCACAAAAAATTGCGAATAAAAAAGATTGGATGAAAAGTGTTATTAGGTTAATATTTTTACAAGTATGCATAGCAATTTTATTTGTTTAGGAACTCGAAAGATTCTTTTTTATTTTAGTTCGAGAAACATAACCGCATTGTTATATTTTTATTTTATAGGAATCGTGATGTTTATAATCTAATTTATTATTTTTTAGTTCGTACACTCTTCAGCTTTTTGCGTTTTTTGATAAATATTACGATAAATTAATACGCCAAAACAGGCAAGATTTTAATAGTTTATTATGTATTTTCAATGCTGATAAAACATGAATTATTTGCTGATCAAATAAAAACATCTTATGATTTTTTAGAACTGAAGTTTTATTCTTAAATTTAACCTTTTTTGGTCAGTTATTACATAAAAAATTGAATTATGTACATTTCTATCAATGTGCTGAAAAAATGAATAACTTAAAAATAAGTCTAAAGTATTGACTTAGTATATATAACTGAGTATCATTTAACAAGTTTGATTTTCGTTGGAACAACTTTTTCAATTTCCTTGACTTCTCCAAACCTCGCTTTACGTTTTTCAATTTTAGCTTCTAATTCAGCTTTTTCTAAAATACTTGAAACATTTGTTCCAAACCTCTCTGCTCTCTTTTTTAGTATTTCATAACTAGTGTCCTGCAACATTACAATAAAATTCATAAGAAAATGCAAACTTCTAATAACTTTATTTCATAAATATATGATAGAAATACTTACAACTGGAGTATTTTTAATGGATGCAGCAGATTTGCTATTTGTGGTATTACTGTTTTCTGATGCATTAAACCTTGCAGCTCGGGCTTCTTTTTTTGCAGCTTCTGTGAGAGGTACACCAAATTTCTTTGCTCTCATTTCTAATCTCTGTTAAAAGAATTTAAATATTTCTATTAATTTTATTTATTATGTGAAAAATATTATTTTAGTTTGTCTAATGAACAAGTAACTATTTAAGAAAATCCATTTTTTTTAATTGAGAAGTACATTTTTTTATGTACAAATTGATTTGAATATAATGCAATATTAGTATAAGTAAAGAAACAAATTTTTTTTAAAGTTAAAATAAGTAAAGATTATTTTATTTTCTCCACCTTTAGCTTTCATCAGACCAACCAAACGTTTCTAATACAATTATAACTAGAGGAAGACAAATTTATTTTCAACATAAAATATATTTGTATCAAGATTCAATTATTGCTTACCTCATTTTTGCTAAGTTCAGATAACTTAACTACTTTTTTTGGTGGCTCTTCAGATTCTTCAACAGGTTTTTCTTCTTCCTTTTTTACATCAATTTTGATTTCTTCTATAATATTCTTTCTATTAAGGATAATTTTCTTTGCGGCAGTGTTGTTTGATTCTTCAGGTTCTTTTATCTTCTCTGGCTGTTCTTGAGAATCAGGTTTTGTAGATAAAACTTCACTCTCTAGTTCTTCATCCTAGAAACAAAAAATTGTACGTTAAAAAAATTATATATACATATAATTTTCATAGAGTACATGGCCGCACAGCGGTAATAACTCTATAAAGGAAAAAAAAAAAAATATATAATTTTCATTAATTGAATATCATGCAGAAAATTAATGAGATTAGTTAATATCTAACATAAAAATAATCAAAGGAAAGCAGAGGCAGTTGATTTGCCATGATATGAAAAAGTGCTTTTTTTCTATATTAACAAAAAATTTTTTTTTTTTGGACAGTTTTTTTCGATAAGCAGTTGGATAATTTCTACAGTCATTGTAATTTAACCATAAAATATTTTTCATTTGTTCTTAATTTAAAGAATTCTATTTCTTCTTATTACTTACTTCTAACACTGCATCCTCATCAAGAATTTCATCTGCAGCTTCATCCAATGATAATGATGAATCTGAAACGTGTTGCTCTGTTAAAGATCATTCATTATTATTTAAAATAATACTTTCTTTTATAAATTATAAAAACAAAGAAATCACCTTGAATAGCTAGCTGCAGCCTTTCCACTAATTCATTTTTATTTCCAGTGATAGGTAATCCCCTCTGTTTTAATTCTGCTCTTAAATCAGCTACCTATGTAAGATAATAAAAACAATGCTTTACTCTATCTAATCTCTTTATAATAATTTTATTAAATCCTTATAATTTCTCGCACTTCTGAATCGTTATGGAATTTTTAAAAAGCAAAAAGACTTGTTGCATACATAAAGAGCACCAAGTTTTCCCTGTCTTATATTTGAATTTCATCACTTTTTCATAGTTTTAAACAATAAAGCAAGCGATTTCACACAGCGTTAAAATTCCAAGAACGTGTCAGTAGTATTAGTTCAATGCTTTTCACAAATAAAAAAAAATTCAATGCGTCGGCTTTGCACGCGTATACAATCCGCATTTTGAGGTTAGTTTTTGATGGTACGTACCTTCATTTTTTGCAGTTCAGTGAGTCCTTTCTCAAACGAAGAATCGGCCATAGTGATTGCTTGTATTGTTTTCCAAAGTTTAGAAAAAAATATGTGTCAATTTCAGGGATTAGAAAGAAAACAAAACTCAACAACAATAAAAATAATGTCAGCAGAGGACAGCTAAACAAACACGAGTCTCTCCTGCGTTCAACACTGGCACTGACGCTGTATGGGGACGCGCTTTATATATAGTCGGAATCAATATTAACACGATTTACACGATGGTGTTTATCGCTCGAAGCGCCACACTGCTAAATATAAAAATGTTATAATTTCGCGAAGCAAGTAATGGAGTAACGCTGACAATTATTATTTTGTTGATGCACACTGCCGGTTACATATAAGTGCAGCGTCTTCGAAACTAGAAAGCCTACACTAAACTAAGCCAACCTCATGCACAGCGTAGCCTGTTATGTATCGGTGTCCAATAGCAATGAAGCATGGAGATGGAGAACGAAGCAGTTGTGGTCTGTGGTGAACTGCGAGAAAAATATTAATTAATGTTATTTTTAAAAATACTAGAAATTGCGGAATGATTTGCAGATGTTGCAATTGGAATTAAAGAAACTGTAGATTCTTTTATTTACTTAGAAAAAAAATAAAATCATTTTCAAGTTTCGTTCACATGAGAAAGCCGTCGTATTTTTAATAAGCTGCGCATGTGCAGACGACAATCATCGGAGTCAATTTAACTCTAAAAAATTAAATAATTATGTTTTCAATATTTATTACAAATTTTATAATTTTACATATATTTTTTGAATCCGCAAAAAAATGACAAACGTTTTTTATAAATTTCATTAGCGTAATGAACTTTTAACATTAGTAAACAATAAAGATACCTATATATATGAACCAACCAATAAGGCGATGTCTTAATCGAAGCTATATATTGAATAAATAATTAATTCTAACTAGAAGATCTTGTGCGAGTAAATACACTATAAAAAATAGTAAAAAATTATTAAATTATAATTTTTTCATTCTATTTAAAGCTTAGAGCGCCATCTGGTATTAAGTAATATTACTGTATCTTAGTATATGTATACGTATAACTATTGACTATACATATAACATATATGTATATATATATATATACAAGAATTTAAAGAGATCGAGCGTAAGCCGCGCAAATAGATTTAAAGGTAAGCGCACATAAGTGTTCGTTCAATGTTACACACAGCAAAACAAGTTTTGACTTGTCCTTAAAGTAACGCTCAAGGATGGAATGACACAAAACACCCTAACGTTATTTCTCATCCCTTACAAAAAAAGAGGAAAAATTATGAGGTAACTGTTTAATAAGGTTACAAAAAGATTTTTAAAAGAAACGTAGAAAAAGAAGTATTAGATCATGAAGTACTTTAGACGTTTACTGTTTGGTCTATTTTGCATATTACATGCTTTTGACTGTGTTAGCACTGAAAATGTTTATGAGCAAGTTTCTCCTTATTTGTAAGTAATTTAATTATTCCTTTTTTTTACGTTAATAAGAAAAATGTATTTGTTTATTCTTAAATTTTGTTTGTTTATTTTTATTACAGGTATGATGCTGATATTGTTGATCCAAATTCTATATATTATAACAGTCAATCAAAGACATTGAAAACACCTAAAGAGGTAAATGTTAATGGTAACGAAATGTAAGTAAAATATCAATTTTTAATAAAAAGAATTTTATTTATGTAACAATTAAATTTTAAAATTTAATTCAGGGCAATAAGGCAGGAAAATGTGGATTTTCACAAAACATTTTGCAAAGACAGCCATTATGAAGTTTTTGCCAGACGATTGATAAATATGTTGATTTTAAAATCAAACTTTAAGGTACGAGTTTGATAGATAACATTTGATAAATTGATAATTGGTAATTAATAATACATGTACTTTTTCAGATGAATAATGGTTTGGCAATTGGTAAATTAGAATTGGAAGCAACTTTTGAAGAATTAGAAATGTTAAAGGATTTTGGAGAAGGAAAAATTTCTGTCAGGCAAATTGATGATATTATCAGCAATGTTATACGACCAATCCAAATTAGTTTATATGAAGAAGCTTTAAACTTTACTGATAACTTAGCTATGTATCTTTTTCAACATGTAAGTTTATTTCAATAATTTGATATCTTAAATTTTCTACCATAAATGTAATTGAATAATCCTTTATTATCAATTATTTTATTTTAGAGAATAATTTTTGGAACTTTATTATTAAGCATATTTGTAATTATACTTGCTGTTAAAGTAAAGTGGACAAGATTAAAAATAATTTTCTTAATCTTTGATCTTATGGTCATAATTAGTTTTATGCTTACATGGTGGGAACTTCTCCAGGTTTGTTAATATGTTTCACTTTAAATTTATTACTTTATATATTTCCTTACCTTGTTTTGAAACTGATATTTTTTTTAAGGAAGCTGAAATTCAATTAATAGCTCAGCAACAGATGTATGCAAATATGCCCGATGAATGTCGACAACAACACATTGGCTTTTACCAATCGGTTTTGTTGTTTCTAGGTCAGTATAAATTTAAGAATTTTTAATAAAACCATACTGTTCAAAAACTACATACTAAAATCTTTGTACAAATTACTTATAAATTACAAATGCTTTCAGGTCTTGGGAAAAACGATTGTAAAAAATATTTTGAAGCAATTATGACAGATCCCGTTTTAAAAGTAACTCCATTACATGCTTTTTCTCACATGACCTCAAAATTTTTGTTGTATCCAATAACCTTGGTTGGCCAATATTGTTCTGATTTTGTAGATAATTTAACAAGTAAGTTCGAAATTGATTTTTAAAACATGGATTTGAACAAAATTAATTCAGAATTTTATAAAACATTATATTTTTAATGAATTTTTAGGTGCACTACCTTTCCCACTTAATATTATTGTAAAGTTGTTATTAATTTTATCCTTGCCAGTTTTGTTTGGTGCATTATTGTTTATTTTTATTGGTGGATCAATGGGTGTTAGATTCGGACCTTTTTTTCATATATATCTTCATGGAAGACAATCAACACCTCCATCAAATTCTATTGCCAATAACGATAGGCAAGTTATTGAAATAATCCGATCGGTATGTTTTTGTAAAAAAAAAAACAATATTACTTTCTACGTAACAATTTTGTTTTGCTTTGACAATTACTAAAAACTAGTTTTAGAATATGTTATATACTATTGTTAACAAATTTTTAAGTTTTTCAAATTCAAATTGTATTGTATAAATATTTTTTTAGGAAACTGTACAAGTTGGTAATGTTTCTTCTTCCAAAATAAAACCAGCTTTAACTGAGAAGAAACAAAATCTTAAAAATGAAGCGGTTGCAGACAAAGCTAAAGTTGATAAGAGTAAACAAATTGAGAAACTAGAAGACATTGATACAAATAGTGAAGAATTTCCAGAAGAAAAAGAATATGAAAAAATATTTAAAAGAACACTTGAAGATGAAATTAACAAAACAAGTGAATTTAAAATAAAGAAAAATGAGCTTTTGCTTAAAGATCAAGAGACATGTACAAGTGATTTAAAGACACAAACAAAAAAATCTATAAAATTAAGCAGTGGAGATCACTGAAACAATAGTACAAAAATTGTATATAAACCATTTTATAGAAAACATTTTTATGTGTGAAAAATATCCTATTTTTTTATGGAAAAAAATACTCTATTGCAATTTATTTATGTCTTTTAAATAAGCTTCTTTTAATAGAATGCTTCTAAAATTGTGATATTTTACAACTAAAATGGTTATAAATTTTAAATTGCTATTTTTACATTCAATTTAGCTACATAATTTTTTTTTTAAATATATTATACTATTAAGTGGTTTGTACTTTGCCTGCTTGAATCCCTTTAATTGTTAAGTTAAATGTATTGTATTTTTAATATACAATATAGTAATAATTTTTCTACAAAAGTTGTAACTTTATAAAAAATTATAAAAATAAATATAATAAAATTCTACATAATTTTACTTGAATATTCATTTTAGTAGCTTAAAATTTAGTCTTGTAATTCAGCTTTCACCGCAATTTCCCGAAAGCATGAAAAATAAGTCATAGCTATCATTACTACATCATTATTATCAAAGCATTAACAAAACGTGCAACGTCCGTTCTGTCGTGCGCTTGCGCTTTGCGACCGTCCTAAAACCCGTCAAAATCTCAGTAGCATACTGCAAGTGTAGTGCAAGTAGGTGCATAATTCGGAATGACCATCTTTTACGTTCGTCAAGCGTCAGCAAAGTCTGTCAAGCTTGCATCGAAGAGTCCCGAGATTCGTGGTGGGGATTAAAAGGCAAAATAAAGCGTACATACGTATTGCATATACGCACACACACATCCAGCTCCAGTCTCGCGAGAAAAATACACACGGTGCAGAGTCGCAACAGTGCGCGAGAGTTAACACATATACCCGCGCGCGCGCAGTAAATATAACGTCCTCCTCGCTTCGGAGAGTGTGCGCGTGCAGCCAGAACGCTCGTAGATCCCTCTTTTCCGTCCTTCGGCTCCACGAAAAAGGCTGCGGCTAGAAAGAAAAAGCAAGTGTGTGCCCAGTGTCGAAAAAAGGAGCGCAACGCGCGCACACGCGACCGATTGATATCGAGCGCAATGTAAACACACACTCGCGATGCAGCAGCAGCAGCAGCAGCAGTGCGAGCGCGGTGTAGGTCGCTTTATCGTGGAGAGCGCGATGAAGGCGCTTTTTTGAAGGTCTCGCTCTTGATCGGTGAGAGAGGAGAGTGTTTTTTTTATTCTCTCCTTTTCGTAAGCAGCTTTTCGACGGAGAGGTAAGGAGGATACGGTGGGAGAACGGGAAGCGATGCGGCCGAGGACCAGACGCGTTCCGAATCGAGGGAAGCAGCAGCAGCAGCAGCCGACGGAGACGGCGGTCATGAGGTTGTTGTTTGCGCCTTACGATGATTATTCTGCTGGGAAATAAATTAGTGAGGGGTTCGGGAGTAAAATTGATAACTATTTATAATTGCATTTGGAATAAGGGAAGGCTATTTCTCAATCTTGATTTAATTTAATAAAAAAACAGGTCTTTAAGGGTATTCTGGAATGAGTACTGTTGCATTTTATTCTAAAAGCCCTTCATTTTTTTGCAATTGTCGATTGTTTAATGGTTGTTGTTTTGAAAGTGCTTCTTTCCAAGGTGCGTTTGTTTTTCATATTCATTTTTTGTGGTTACTTTAATTCATAATTGCACGTCGAATCGTTGAATAGTTTGAATTATTGTAGAAACGGCTTTATAATGCAACATGAAGGTATTTCCAACGCGGCTTTCGTGGAGTTTACCTATTTTGGAGCGTTTTTAATATAAGTTAGTACTACAATCGTAATGTTACTATAATTATGTTCTATTAACATTTAAAGGAATGTAAGTATATCGTTTTTCTAAAGTTGTTTAAATTTGAAAATAAAATACTTCTTATACCGCTACTAACAAAATAAAAAATAATTAAACTATATCGAAAAAATAATTTTTATTTTAGGTTTCTAGGATGATATTATTATTTCTTGTTAAAACTCGAATATAAACTAATAAAAAGAAGAATCACTATAATTTAAAGCTTAGTAACATTATTTAGTAGTACATAATTCGGTGCCAAGATATTTCAAAAACGGTATCTATTCATTCGTTCTTTCAGTCAGTTGAAAAAAAAATTATGATTTATGTAGACGCGTTCGTGTTCCTATACTAATTCAATACAATGCGGACTTACACGCCGTACTTATTATTTTAAATTAGTGGTATTAGGAAGTAGTTCTTGAAGTATGTATGAACGTGCTTGAATTGTTGGAAACGAATCAACATATTTCGCATCTCGAAAAATGTGACATTATTTAAACTTTCAGTAAAATATTTACACAGCGTTAAATAAGTATTATTAAACTGGCGTTATTCCAAAATATTGCCTTTGGAATGGAAGGTATTAACTTTTAAATGCGAATAACTCTTAAGTTTTTTTTTCTAAAAAATCTATTTTAATTATACCCGAGGAATGTTAATGTGTATTTACAATAATTCTCTGTGCTCGTGACCAATAATTTTGAAAGCATAAAAGCCTTATACCACAAAAATTTCTTTATCGCAACAAAGCAATCAACTGCGTTGGCAGCTTCCCACAAAAAACTAAAACTCAACATTCTTCCTGCGGCGCACGTGACATTTCTTCAAACTCTACATAATTCCCCCTAAACGCATTTCCGATTCCCAACAAAATTTTCCTTTCCCCATATATTTCCACAGCGGAGCTTAATAAAAAGAAAGAAAAAAAAAATTTTTTTCCAGATACGAGTCAGCGCTCGACAGCAGCCGTAGCAGTAGCAGCGTCGTCGTCGTGGAAGCAGCGCGGAAGCGATAGAGTCGGCAGTTCGGTCGCTTTTGCTGTTGCAAGAGAGCTCGAATCGGAAAGAAAGGAAAAAGAGGGGCAACGATGCAGCAGGAAGGCACTCCGAGGTTCCTCAAGTATCACCAGGGCAGTGTGCGAGGCGTCGCGTTTAGTCCGCGGGTAACGCACAACTCTTTCTCTCTCTCTCTCTCTCTCTGCGCTTTTTGTGTTATGCCACACGTCGCAGCGGGAAAAAAATAAGAGAGCGATGCGGAGCCCGATAGTTCGCGGCCTTCGGGCGCCGCTTTTCCGCGGTGATAATGCCGCGGAGGAATAGATCGTATTGTTCGGCTGGAAATGTTTTGTTCGGACGTTTGAAAATGTTTTGCGCATGAATCGGCTTTGGGAGGGGAAGAGTCGAGTTGGGGAGTCTGATAAGGGTTTGAATGCTTATTTGAAAGTTCGAAGCTGACAAGAGTTAATCGACGTAAGATTTTCATAAGCTCTTAAGGCCTTTTGAATGTCGGAGTTATCTAAGAATTCAATATGGAAAAGAAATTAGCCGCGCGTTCTCTACGAAGTATTACGAGTTTTGAGCTCAGCCTTCAATCAAATTTTTATAAATTGTAACATCAAACGTCTCGGTGTTAAAAATAAAAAGACGTACTAATTGTTATAATCAGATACGTTTCTTTAAAAATAAAGATGTTATTTCTTTCTACAATATGCAGTAGAAACTTACCAGCATATTTTTATGACGATTGTCTGCGTTCTTTCTTTATAACTTTGAAAATAGCAAAGCTTTTAGCATGATTTTTTAAATGAGCGCATTTTTTAAAGGGAAACATTTTTTAAAAGTAATAAATTGCATTGCAGGATAGGTACCTTTTCTGCTCTGGTGGCTACGATGGGAAGGTCAACCTGTACTCGGCTCTGCGAATGGAGTTGCTAATGTGCTATCAGATAACATCAATGACACAAGTAAAAAATGTTAACGCTGTTCGTTTCACCTCGGATGGCTCAAGGGTAAGCTTTTTCTTCTATTTGATAGTTTCTAAAAACAGAATTTTATCCTGTAAAAATCTGCGACCGTATCTTACTTTTTGAAAAACCGGTGCTTTAAGAATGAATCACGGTTTTTACAAGTCTTTTTTACCCACCTAATTTCGATGTAAATTTGTCCGAAAAAAAAATTTGAAAGCTATCAATGTTATCGCAAGTTCATTATAAAACTTACATAAACATGAAAAAAATTTCAGGTGTTGGCCGCAACGAATACGCGGAGATTGGTCGTAGTGGACGTGGAGAGAGGAGAGCAGCTTTCATCCTACGATAATTGCGCATTCGGAGGAAGAGATAGAACGGGATTGGCGACTGATCCATCTTGGCCGTATCTAGCTGTTTCTGTAGCTGCTAATGGTAAAGGTCTGACCATCATCGATCTTCGAATGCCACTGCCCTTAGATTTTATTTATGACGTATGTACCGCAGTCGTTAATTTCACGAGTTATCCAGTTTTCTATTTTTTTTTTAAATAATATTCTGTCTTTTAGTTACATACCTCCATCATTAGAGACGTTTGCTTTTTACCTACGTCATGGCCCTGGCAAAATTCTATCCTGACAGCAGGAACTGATGGGACTTGTAAGGTTACGTCACCAGATGGACGAGTACTTTATGATTTTCAAACTGGGCATAGCATTAACTCAGTCTGCATCACTCCTGAACCATACTGCCGAAGTTCCGAAGACGGATTTTACAGTGAGACATTCTGCATTTTGAAATTTGACTTTATCGTTTATTTTGTTTTTTAATCACAAATTTCGTTTTTTAAAGGCTTGATTATGAGTGGCGGAGATCTGGTCTCGTCCTACGTTCCCGAATCTGGTATTCAGGAGCTTCGGAAGGAACACAAAGATTGCCCAGTTTGGAAGCTGCGTTACACCTCTAATGGTAGTACTCTGTCCTCGGTATGCGATGGTGGTATCTTGAGAAGGTATAGACGATATCCTGAAAGACACGAATACCTCGGCGAAGTATATCGTCATAAAGGTGATATTCAGGATTTAGACATTTCACCATATGACGAATGTATCCTTTTATATGTTGAATATGAGATGTAATTGATTTTCATGCTGAATTATAATTCAATCAAAAAAAAAGTATTTCTTTGAGTAGGTCTGCGGATCCATTAGAACGTTAATCCATTAGAATATTCAATCATATAGCTATCTTCTTTCCTTAATAATAATAAAATAGACATTGTAACTGCCTCAAAAGACCGAAGCGTTGGAGTATTATTACTTGGACCGCCAAACCATGGCTTTACCGAGTACACCGAGCTCACTTGATGGAAGGATACTTGGCAATTCCGTCCCCAGTCGTCTCGCTCGGCGTAGGGCGCTTTTTTCAGCGACAAAGATTATGATATATAATGCATACATACAATCGTCTCGCCGGTGTCGTAATTGTCGAGGAGGAAATTATGCAGCGGCAACAAGACGGCTCTGGCGACGACTTATTTATATTTTGTACAAAGTCTAAGACGTTGTTACTGTTATCATTTACGGAGAAGAAAGTTTATGAATGCGACAAATGGAAGAAATAAAACGACAAGTAGAAACATGCATGATATTTATATAGGACACTGTTTATTTTGAAAAAACAAGAAAGAGTATTTTAGATAAGTCATTTTTTTGTAAAAATAGCTTTATTCTTAAGCTAATTGTACTGCTTAACTGATTAATTAATATTCTGAATTTGTTTTCTTACTTTTATTGTTTAAATTTGCATTGTTTTGCTTTTTTTAAGGAAAATCAAAAAATTACGTAATTCATATGTAGTTGAACTGAATACCAAATTTATTTTTGAATATATTTATAAATCAAAATTAGGTGCTCAAAGTTTAATATTTCAATTGGTTTTTTTTTTTTTGTAAATCGCTGTTTCTTTGCGATGTACTGAAGCGATTGTTTCTCAATGAGAAAATAGGCAATATGTAATCAGAGCGATATATACAATAATAAACAAAATGTTCGGAACAATTATAACTGGTTTATTATTTTTTAAGCCTTAAAAATTTAAATAATTTGTTTTGTTTAATGAAAGTCATAGACTTTAAATATATAGACAACTAAAAAAGAATTGGGCTAAAGATTGCTCGTTTTAAGCAATTTCGGTAACGTGGGAACTCGGAAAAGACTATTATCTTTCTTGCTAAAGCCTACGACGACATGTGTAAGATAAGGGTTTCCGACAGTATTTGCATTTAAAGTCGGGTCAATGAGTTTTTTGTTTTTTTTTTTTAAATATTCATACATTTTTTCGGATCTTGCCTAAATTTATTTATTAGTACAAGTAACTTAATTTAGTTAATCAATAAAATAGTCACGTATCCGGTTTACTATCATGATGGGATTGAAAACATTTTATTAATCTATTTCATAGGAATGCAATATGCGATTCAAATATAAGGAGCCTAAAAGTGTCATAAAACTTAAGCATAACGTTTACTATAAATATTACGAAGGACTATTTATTCAATTAGTAACATTTTTTTTAAATGTTCCTAAATAGTAAAAAATGTGAATATTTTTAGTTTTATTTTTAATTAAAAATTATAAATTGTTTTCGATAAAATGTATTTATTTCTTTTTTATGCAGAAATTCCCTTTTTTAAAGCTTATAATATTCATCGTAAGATAAAGGAGCTTGTTAGTAGTTTATGAATATTTATATAGATAAAATTAGTCACGGTTTATGTGACTTATTTAAAAAAATCAACAGGTGACTTCACATTATACAAACTCGTTCTTACACAAAATTATCTGAATCAATTAAGTTTAACAGTTTCAAAAATAAAAAAAAAAAAAATAGAACAGATATATCATCAAAATTCACTGAAAACTCGTCCAACCTTTCAAAATCCCGCACCTCGATCACACTCGTCAAACGACATACATCCACGGCTCCCTCGAGCGCAGCGAAAAAAGCCGCGGTTCGCAATCGGTCGCCGGGTCCGATAAACTCCCGCGGTCGACATACGCTCCGGGCACGTGCGGCAAGTCTCTCGAAACGAGTCGCGCGGGCTCAATAAAACGCATTATCATCGCCGACAGTTCCAGTCGAGGTTTGCCAGTACAGCCGCCTCGCGATAATAAACCTCCCGGCTAACGGCCGGCCGAAGTGCACGTTAAAGCCCGTGTGCACCTCCCGCAAGTCCGGCACGCGCGTCCGATGCCTGCACTGCGCGAGATGACTACTGCTTGTTAGCGGCAGTCGTTAAGTTTCGCTCGGGCCGCGAGTAACTTGCTGCGGACGGTCGATCGCGTAAGTGCTGGACCCTGTTTTGTTTAATTGTTATAAGGATACGCGGAGATTCGTGATTTTTTTCCTTTGAATAAGGTAGGTATAAGGTGCGAGGTAAATTTTGTTTTGGTCGCTGTCTGTATAAGAAAATTAAAGTTCGTTGATCTACGAATATCTGCGCTGAAAACGTAGAAGTTAAGGATTCAGAAGCGAAACAGACTTTTACAAGATTAACAATTGTAATTGAATTAAGAGGGTCATAGCCGCTTTTTGATCCTGTTTAAAAAGATTATAGGTGTACAGTTTAGGATTGTTTGGTATTTAATTTTATTATGCTTCATTTTATATGATTTTATAAGATTTTTTAGTAGAAAAGTTTTTCATCTTCACGATTTTTCCGAAGTTTAATAGTTTTAGTTGTATTAACTTTTAGTAATTTAATTACGCAGCGAAAGAAAAAAAGGGAATCCCTTACTAGTTTTTTTTTTGCTTTAATTTCAGTATTATGTTTTCACTGCTAAAAAAAAGTTTTAATTTTTAAATGCTGTGCGAACATTTTATATAACTGCAATGTTTAGTTTTCAAGATACACAAAGAAATTATTTTTTCTATTGCTAGTTGCACGTGTGTAGCTTGGAAAAATGTTCAAATACAAAAAATATAAATAGAGAAAACATATCCTACCGGTAAATAACAATGAGCAAACACAACTGTGCATATTCCGGCAGCTAATTATTTCTATTTCTGGTCGTTTCAGCTGCTAATTAACGACTGATAAGAAAATAAATACTAAGGCGTTCTATCTCTTATCGTAAATGGGCAGCGAAAAAAACGAGTGAAATTATAAACTCTAATATTACTTGTATAAAACTATAAATTGTTTTGGGTAAGTAAATTGGATTATCTTTTTTCTAAATAAATGCATATTTCGCATTAAACAGCGTTGAAATTGAAAATATGTATACTGGTCATTATAGCCTTAAGATGTCAATGAAAATAAAGGTATTACATCTAAAATACAGATAATGACGGATATAAACATGGCTGTATATGCAATCATATGTTTAATAATGCGCGCATCGTAATTGAATATTGAATCGCGCTGTACAGTAACGTGTACCAATTAACTTGATTCATTGTGTCGTCAAAGCCTACTTAATTAGGAAATAGGCCGGTATGGGACTGATATATTAAACGGCTAAATCATCCAGAAATATAATAATAAGGTGCATACATTATTAATTATATTGCTTACATGTAATTAATTAATAATACTTACTTAATTGCAATTGCATTATTAATAATTTTGCACATATACACTGCAATTCTTCGTCAAAAATATGTATTTCGGATTTTAATACAACAAATAGATTAAAAAAGATTTATTCGTTCGATATCACAGTATGCTGTGAACATAGTTCTTTTATTGCAATGTGTAGAATATTAATTTTGAATTTTTCTATTTTTGTAAAGTAGGAATAGGAATGCAACAGTTGTGTTTGTAACCTTACTTAGTCAATTTTTAGAAGTATTTAATATTTTTATTTTAATATTATTTTTTAAGAATCAATTGTAAAATCGTCTAAACGTGAAAATTTTAAAAATATTTAAACACCTTTCTCTGCATTAAATATTATATTTTTAAGGTAAGGACTAGCAAAAGTGCAAAAAGTTTCAAAGTGTCTTTTAAATATCTTTTTTTAATGTAGTCTAACGTTTATATTTTCAATTGTGCTCATTTCTTTTCCAACAATACGCATTTTTTTTTAGAAATTCATAATAATTTGATTTCTGATTACTATTTTAAGGTTATTTTTTTTTAAATTTATGAATTTTTGCTTTAAATTAGCTTAAAAAAAAACAATTATTTCAGATATGAAACTCTCAAGTGGACAGTTTTCAGTTTTAACTGTTAAAATTTGCAGTTGATACAAATGCAAAAGAATCAAGAATAAGTAGTATAATAAAAAAATGTTTGAACACAAAGCATGCGGATGAAATTAAAAAAGTGGAAACTACCGACCAGAAATGACTATTACATTGTCAACTTTCGACTTTGCTAATGTTTTGAACAAAATATCTAACAATAATTAAGTACTGTGTACATAGCTAATAGGAAGTATAAATATCAAGAGTTAGAAGGATGAAAAAAAATTGTATATCATCTTTAAAGGTTTAAGTAAAGGATTATCTTTGAAGAAGTAGTTAATTTTCTACTTTTACAATTTAGAAATAAAAAGTACGTATAATATTAAGAAAGAAAAAGTGAAGAAGAAAATTGAAAATGATAAGAATCAAGGACACGCAAAATCGTCATATGAACGAAGGTTAGTTAATACTCTACTTCGAATTCCTTAATCATGCAGAGTGCTTATCTAAAATAATAGATATCGTTATAAATATATCTATACTTTATCCAAGAATATGAACTTTTTTAACGTCTGACGTCATTAGAATTATTTTTAAAATGTATTTTCTTAAAAAAAAAATGATACATCCTTCTTGCCTCTTACATTTTTTATTCGATAATAGCTGTGTGTTCCAATATAGCCTTTTTAGAAAATTTCCCCCCCTCGCTCTTATTTAAGTACCGAGAACTTAAACGAGTTGTCCAATGAAAATTTTAGGATTTCTGCCCAAAATAACAAGTACATTTTAATATCGTATAAAAAACCCCATTTTCGCAGGCCGTCCATTTCCCTAAAGACCGGCTCGCGAACGATGCTCGTTCAGTGATGCGTCGCAAAGCAGCGTCAGCAGCAGCAGCCGAGCGCAATGCTGAAGTGCCGGGTGATGCCGATCGGCGGTCACGAGCCCGAGCTGAGCTACCGCATCGTCGCGGTGGAGAGCGAGCGAGTCTTCGGCGACGTGGTGGTCACCCGGCGCACGAACGCCGCCGAGCTCTCGGACTGCGCTCGGGGCAGGCGGCAGAATCTCGTCCGGGAGTACCTCCAGGGGCCGAACTTCCTCGAGCTGAACCGATCGAATCGTTGCGCCAGGCGGCAGAGCGTCGCCTCGCTGAGATCGGTTCAGGAGGAGTCGAGGCGCTTCAGCGACGAATTCCCGCCGGAGGCCTTCAGGAGGACCAGGTCCTTTGATTATTTCGGGGAGGAGCTCGCCGCCGAGGAGGACAAGTTGGATTGTCGCGCCGAGAAACGGAAGGTGAGCGCTGTTTTTTTTTTACCGGGAAAGGAAAAGCTTTTGATTTTATTAGTCTTGCTTCGGGCGCATTGTTTGGAAAAAAGCTACGTGCGCTTACATGGAGAAAAATAATTATTTCGTTTATGTAAGAATATACACACTTTTAACCGGGAAAAATAAATTATTTTGATAAAGTGGCTATTTTAAATTTTGACTCACTTAAGCCGATATTATCTATCTAAACGAAATTTAAATTCACCGCGAAACTTTATGATAATTTACAACTTCAACTTTAATAATTTATTTTGTTAATGTACGGTATGCATCAACGAAATAACCTGTTATTATAAGTAACGCGTTGAATAGTTTAAATATCGCTTTTGATAATACAACAGCGTGGATATAATACATGATCTCATACACACATATTAATACCAAATTGATGATAAGTGCACCAACCAGCTAAAATTAGACGATGTACATGTACACGAAATATTTTTAAATAAATGAATACATTACTTAGCGAAATACAAATGTCAAAGCAAATAAATCTTTCGAAAAAAAAAACGTTGTCCGCTAACGACGCTGTTTATAGGAAAGCAAGCAATTAATTAATTACACTCAATGTACACGTCAATGAAACAATTAAACCACGCCAGGAAAAGCCAGCTGGGAAAGAGAAATATACATAATGTATGAGCAGAAAAACAAATCGGAAATCACGATTAAATTCGAATCAGCTTAATGGTGCGTGAATTTGAGAGGAGAGCTAGACACCATTTGTTGACGGCTGCAGCTCCTACAATTTATTACGGCAGCTTCATCAACATTAACATAATATCATAACGAATTTAATTATACCCGTCCGAAAAAAAACGCAATTTACGTTCGCATCCTCAAAAGGCAAAATTCTCAAAAACCACCCATATTATTCCAGAAAACAATCCCGTCGCCGCCGCCGAACGTCGGCCTGAACAAAGAGCTCGCGTTCTCGTCGCTGGTGGATCAGCTCCTGGTGGACATTTACGGCTCGGCGGGCGGCGCCAGATCCGAGACCGAGTCGACCTCCTCCTCGTGGCTCTCGCGCCGACACCAGCGACCTTACCTGCAGAGGCGGCGGCTCGAGCTCAAAAGTAAGAGAAACATTTGATTCGCCCGCTGCTCTCGCCTCGTTAACGTGGGGCTGCTCCGATCAACGAGGGGATTGGCGGCTAAATATTGGCTTTGGCCGCGACCGAGCTGCCGACGGGTCGACTGAGTTTCGATATTTGGCTGGGAAGGGCTGCTTGGAAAGATTATGAATTACTTTTTTTTCTTTTTTAATTTTGGGCCTGCTTTTCGAAGCGACGGAGTTTGAGAGTTTAAAGATTTTCGCGGGATTCGCGGCAATTTTGCAGTTTAAGTTAACGTATCGCGTTTTCGAGGATTAAAGCAAGGCAGTTTGCACTGCGTTGGGGTAATTTGCAACTCGAGTTCTCGTTGTAACCTCAGAACACAAATTCTGCCATCTGGTGTTACTTCACTTGCAGTCTGCCTTCGCCCTTAGGGGTTTAGTTTTGCTCTCTGTTATTTTCTTGCGTATACTCTTTCAACCTTTATTGTTTCCGTCGTTGCGTTTATAAAGGATATTTTATTTATTACCTCCGTAATAGTATATTTTTGACAAGCTGAAAGTTAAAAAGTTATGCCAAGAGGTTTAAAACTTTTAATTTTATTTATTGCCGCTTTTTTTTTTATTTCTCATTTTCAGAATTTATCTTTCACTTGCATTTTCCTGTAATTCTTTCTATTAAAAATGCTATAAATACCGTTATTATATCACAAAGTTTATTTTTACCGACACATAAACAATTTATTAAGACTCGTACACGCACCCAAGCACCGCTTATACCCCGTGACGTAAGAGCCGCGCAAAGAATGTCTCATTTTCTATTTAACAAAATCGCCGCGTGACAATCGACGAGCGAATCTTTCACCGGCCAAAGACAATCGTCGCGTTCGCCCGAAGCTTTCACGACATCTTAATTCCCGTCGATCAAACGCACAAGCAGCCGAACGAGTCCCGGAAGACAAAAGGCCATAAATAAATACCAAAACGAATCCCCCCCCCCCCCCCCCAATGTCAAGTTCGACGGTTTGTTAAGCAAAATCGCAAGAGAGAGAGAGTGGGGGGGGGGGGGAGAGAACGAAATCTTAATTCTCTTTATCAATTCGAGTGTCCTCTCGTTCAAGGTAAACGATTGCGTCACGTTTCGAGTGCGTTGGACAGCGTCGTGCGTCGTCTGATGAGGGGTTGGAAGCACGAGAAAGGAGCGGAGGACTGGAATTGTTTACGCGCTGTAAAAACGCACAAACAAGCGGAGCGGAGTAATCGCCGACCGTTGCTCGGTGTTTGCCGACTGGGGGGATGCGATAACGCGAGAGGATATCGGACTCGATTTAATTAATGAAGCGAACTTCTCTCGAGGAGTTAACGAGGCATCGCGAATTTGTTGCTGCCTTGCTCGTTCGTTCGACGCTGTTTTTAATGCGAGATGGTTTGACGAGGGGTTAATTGCGTGCATTTGCGAAATGGGACGTGTGAGTTGTTAATATCTTTTTATTTGTTTGGAAATTCAATTTTTTGCATAGATTAATGTTATTTTTAACATTACAATTTTCAATAGAAACATTTACTAATTTTGCCAGTTAATTACTCCGCAATTGCTTTTATTAAGTTAGTATAAAGTAAAATGGAAAGCTTCAGAATCACAATTATTAATTATTTATTAATTCTTTTCAATAACCATTTCCGATGTTTTGATATGATTACGTTCATCTACGCCACATCAAACAAGAACAAGTTGACATTTCCTAGATGAGTAAATAGGCCATCGCCCAGCACGTGGCTTCAAGAACCGTTCGCGTTTCAGTTTCTCGTAGCAGATGATGCGAATATCGTGTTCGGTTTAAAAAGAACACCATTTCTCTCCTTCGAGTCTCGGAAAATCAATCCTCTCTCGCATCGCCGCCCTAGCATCTCCCTCGAAATAGGAATTCCTTCGAAAACGAAACTTCCCCCGTTCGATAATTAAATTAGAAAACCATAGCAGCAGCAGCAGCAGCCGCGGCGAACCGACGCGTCAGCGCGTTTTCTCCCAATTCAGCGCGTCGCGGAGAGTGCGTTTCATCCGGCTGCTCCTCCTCGCAGCTGCGCCGCAGAGGCTCTCTCCGCGCCGCCGGCAAATTGAAGTGCCGCCGCCGCCCGCCTCGACGAGATAAAGCAAGTACTTCCGGCCGGAGACACGGCACCCCTTTCACCTTGTCGAACGTCGAGAGGACGCCGACTGCACCGCCTCGCTCGTCCGCCTTCTTGTTTTCTTTCTTAATAACGACGATATGTATACGGGGCACTTGGTGTATATCGATGTGGCTCGCTTCCTGCCTTCGTCTTTTATTTGGATTTTCTATTGTTTTTGTACGCGCGGGAGGCTGCGCGGCGTGAGATGATTACGTAAAAGGGACGACGAGGGAGGGTTTTTATGAGGTCGGACGGTTTTTCCTTTTTTCCGTTGCGCGGAGGTGTGGTTGCGGATGAAGAGGGTTTGCCTTATACATCGTTGAAGAATATAGTTTTTGCTAAAAATTATCGGATTATGAATATATTATTAATGCTCAAAATCCTTTAGAATCCGACAAGAAGGCGCGACTAAAAATCTCGAATTCACGCTTCTTTTATATAAAAAGATTGCGAAGCCAACATTTATCTTCGCTTATTCCAGAGCAAAAGAATCCTCACTACTATGGGAATGAAAGTTGAAAATATTGGCCTTTAAATCTGCACTCAATTCGCGTGTGCGTAGAATGGGAAATAATAAATGCCACCGATACAGTCGCGAGCGCGGTGTAAATGTATATTTCGCGTCTATCTCGATTCTTTTAGATTTTAAAATTGCTGGGTCTTTGTGTGCGTTTTTAAATTAAATTCGTTAAAATTTTAAAAAGACTTTTGTTCATTTTTTTTAGGTGCATTAGAGAAACAAAAGATAAGGCAAAACATTACCAGTAGATATACTCCACTTTAGTCAGACACACTTTCAAACAACAGAAATCCCTTTCTCTCCCGTAGTAATAAAACCCCAAACAAATCTCTCGTTAATTCGGTAATTATACATTAATGCTTAAAAAAAAAAAAAACCAAACAGCAAACAGAATTATTTGCCTCATTAGGCGCATCCAGCCTGCTTCCGCAGTCTCTTTTCTCTTCCCTCGCTTTTCTCGTTTCACTTTGCCGTCGACCGGCGGTGTGTTTCCCTGCCGCCGCATAATGCGCACCGTCAGCTCCCTCCCGAGGAAGTACCGGCGGCATGAAAAAAAAAAAAAGTGTAAGTCGCGGCGCTTTTGCCGTTTCTCCCTCTGCGGCTTATCAATGCCGCGTTCCGTAATGGCTTTTCGGCCGTGTAAACAGCGGCAGTTGTAAAATTTTTAGGGCTCCCGGGTTCTTCTCAAACTGTTTCCACCCTTTCGAGCCGCTCACCCTCATTTTCCCAGTGAAATTGCAGATGGAAGCGATTCGGGCCGCACTGTTTGTTAAGGAAAGTTATGCATGGTTTCGGTTGGACGTTCTCGCGACGGTTGGAGTGAAAGTTGGGAGGATTGAAACGCTACAGTTCTTAAGATTTCTATTTTATTTTAGTACGTTTTGTGAAATAAAGGTGTCACAGAAAGTTAGATGATAATAATAAATTTTACATCGATGAATGAAAGAACAGTATGAAAAATGTTTCTTGTAAAACATAAAAACCACACGTGACTATTTAATCTTACTTCAGTCGCAGCGTGCAAAATGGATAAAGATAAAAAATTATTTTACCTTGCCTTTCTCGCTTTTTTTAATGTACTTGTAATTCTTTTTAAGCCAGCGCTCAACGTCTGCCTGGCATCAATTTCTATATGCAAAAAATTGCGTAGCAACTATGAAAAAATTGCAGCAACTTCGAGATGAAAGTGCTGTAAAGTTCTTTTAAAAAAAACTTAGCCTTCTTTACGCGGAATAAGTTTTAATTCTTTATGAAAAAGAAAATTTAAAAAGTGCGAACTTAATTTAGTACGTGCTTATATTGATAATTGATATTTATTATTTCTGTATGGAAGTGCAGTCTAGCCTTAATAATTAATAACAAAAGCAAATTCTTTTCTTGTTTGTTTTGAAACAATTCACTGAATTATTCATTGAACGAATAAGGATAATGGACCGAAGTGATGATCTACTTTGACGATTCGTGTGATTTGAGCAAATTTTATTGTTTCTGTTTTTATGCTCTGTCATTCTTACTTTTTGTTTGGGGAAAAGTGATCTTTTCTTCGGTGCGAAATCACTTAGTAATCGATGAAATGAGATTTAGATTATGATATTTGTAAAGTTTATCAAAAGTATAAAAAAAAAAAACATTAAATGAGTAAATTCTAATTAATTTATTGTATAACTCAGTAATTAATTATTTAATTAAAGTAATTAACTGTATTTAACTATTTAACATAAAATAAAGTTTAGTTCTTTATACAAATTGTATAATATTTGCGAAAAAATATATATTCTCACACTGTAATGAATCTTTGTTGGCATCGTATCTGTCTCTTCAATGGAGAAAAATTACTTTATACTTTTTTCTGAAGCTTTTGAAAGAGAGAATAATTGCTTAACGACTTACTCTTGATATCTCCCATTGAAACGATTTTCTCCAAACGAATTGAGAGTCTTAATCGAAAACGACTTCGTAGAAATGTCAGGAATAGATCTTTCTACGAAGCCGGAAAAATTTCAGAGTATAAAACTTTTCCTGGATATTGAGTGGTTATTAGCATGCAAATACGTATTTGCGGAAAAAATTGGCGGTTAAAATATTGCAGAAATGTGCATGATCGTCAAATCTTTAATTCGTTCTGTGTTTACAATTCGTTAATATTTTCTTAATAATTGGTAGAAAATAAAATTTGGTAGAAAAATTCGTCATTTTTACTGGTAATTAATTTGATTTAATTGAATGCGTCTTTAGTTATAAAACGTTTACGAACGAACTATAAAAACCACCCGAAACTTTGCCAAAACCAGTCCAAGAGCCCGTCGACCAGAACCAACCCTCCCGTCAGAAACTCTACACCCAGTAAAAACGCAAAGTCCCTGCAATAATATTCGGCGGTTCTCAATAATTTTTCAAGCTCGTCGAACGTTCTCTCTCTCTCTCGGTTGCAGGCGCCGGCGAGCTGCGGGTCCTGCTGGGATCTCTGCACGAGCACATAAGCTACACGGGCGCGCTGCTGATTCGCCAGTTGCGCCGCAGGGATTACCTGCAGGCGAAGCACGAGAAACTCTGCGACGTCGTCACCGCACACCTGCAGGCTCACAGCAGCAAACGAAGTGAGTACATATGACAAAGGACGTTTTTCCGGGGGGGGGACAAAGAGAATATTTTGCGCTTTAGCGTACATAAGTCTTTTCTGTCGAGTTAAAACGGTATTTAGTTTGCACAAGCTTATTCAAAGTTCTGAGTTTAATTAAACGTTTCTTCGAGTGAATTAAAATCTAAACGGATTATAAATTTCGATGAATTTTTAGTCTTGTATATCAATCGGCAACTTCTTTTTAAAAAATTTTTCAAAATACGCTTACATCTACTGCCATACTATAGAAACCGTTGTAATATATTATTGCAAATTAGTATTTTACCTATAAATTTTATATCAAAACGTATTTCACAATTTTTAACGAACATTGTTTAAAAATAGTCACGCAATTAATCAGTTGAGCTTTTTAAAATGAATAACCCCCGCTTATCAGGCAATTTTAAATTTTTTTTCTTAAACTACATTAATATGCATTGTTAAGTGGGCTCCATTAAGGCAACGCCAGTGGTGGGCGTATCTTTAAGATGCACCTACTCTTGCAGGATAAAAGGATTAAATGGGCTGCCTTTAATTAATGCAAGTAAAATTGATGTGTTTAATTAAAAGCCGTTAGTATACATTATATCAAAATCTGTCGGGTACATATTTTGTGGCAAAATATTAGATCGCCATCTTTGCAATACATTCAGTTAATTATTTTTAATTACTTATTCCGCGGGACTAAAAGCTCGTTGTAGATGGTAGTTTAAAAGCGTTTTGAAGCTTTCAAATGAACTTTCTAATTCATGCGTTTACATTCAGCAAGCGAGTCCAGAGCCAAAGCTTGTTTGTTTAAAAGTTCTAATAGATTTAACAAAAATCGGATTTTGCGTGTTTTAGATTCACTTCACGTTCAGTATTGGGTTTCGCCAATCTGCTTTAGCTATGCAGAGGTTTAATTTATACTTTAAAAATTTTTTTTTTTGTTTTTAAATTTAAAAAGAAATTTAGCGAGGAAAAGTCAAGGTTTAATTTAAAATTGTAATATCAAAATTATTCCGTTAGCACAAAAAAAAATGCTACATTCGTTTAAGTTTTCTAACGAACTTAAAAATTGTTAAAAAAGTAGGACGCGAACGTATGCAGGATTATTCTGCTGGTCAATAAATAACCACCGCCTAAAAGTTTTCATAAGGTCAACCTATTGAAAACTGCTTATGCTTCCTGTTCGCACCCGTGAGTGTTTACCTAGAGATCATCCATCTGGATAATCTTCCTTACGTGGGTGAAGATCCATCTGCAGATAAGCCTTATATTTTTGTCCGAACCAGAAAATACAACGTTTCTGCAATGTATACAGGGTGATAAATGAGATTTTGTAATGACTGAGCAATCACTGGGGGGTTTCCTATTGTGGTGTGTTTATGTCCTCTCGTATCGTATAACGTGGAGTTAGGCTATTGTTGCGCAGTTGGGAGTCGATTGTTCTTTCTCTCGAATGAAATCTTTTGTTTCCCGACGGCTCGTGTTAATAATTTCTTATTTGACGTGTATAAAAAAAAATTCATTTCTATTGTACATCTGTCAACTAATTCAAGTATTTTAAATAATTACGAAATCTACTAAAAAGTCCATCCCGTTATTAAGTCCCCTCAGAGAAAACGCGCAGCTCGACCTGAAAGAATCGTCCTCGTCGTCTTATTGCGCAACTTCGGTTCACCAGCTCCTCGACGAGCAGATCGATCGCCTTTGTGAAAAAAAAAAATAAAAAAATAAATAAATAAATAAATAAATAAAAAATAAATAGCGGTGCCTCCGACGTAGTTACCACCGACACCTGTTCCGAGACCCATACATAGATATCGCTCGGGGATCGACAGTTTGAAGAAATCAGCGCCTTCGACGAGAGAGAGCAGTCGCTTCGATCAATAATAGAGTCGCTGCCGCTTTAAGCAATGGTAGTGCGCTT
This sequence comes from Ormyrus nitidulus, assembly GCA_900474335.1. Classification (NCBI taxonomy): domain Eukaryota; kingdom Metazoa; phylum Arthropoda; class Insecta; order Hymenoptera; family Ormyridae; genus Ormyrus; species Ormyrus nitidulus. The sequence continues at coordinate 45,446 of UCOL01000940.1, forward strand.
GCTCCCGGAACGGGGCCGAACTAATAGTTCGCTGCTCAGCTGGGAAGCGAGGGAGGTTTGTTAACGATCGGAGGATCGAGGATCGATTTTGCGAAGTTGCAAGTTGCAATGATTAGAAAATAAATGAGGGGTTTATAGTGGTGTTATAGACAGTTAGTATTTACGGTTGGAACGTTTCTTGCTTTGGGTTGCTTGAGGATTCGAGCTGTATAGTTAATGTTGTAGGAGCTATAAAGTTTTATTATCTTGACCTTCGCGCCGCTGTTAAAAAAGGCTTTTAAAGCTGTGAGGGTAAAGTGAACTTCGATCGATCTGGAAATTTTACGAAGATCAATTCATTTCTTTTTACAGGGTTATCTTTTATTATTTCTTTATGTGAGAGATACATTTTTCGTTGTTCAATTATAAATTATCATTCGGAATTTTTTATTCTTATTTATCTCTCTTGCAGCCACTAAAAAAATATTTTAACTTTGCAGATATTTATCGGCAGTAATTCTGCGCTTTCTTTTTAAATAAAATTTTTATTTGCTTTAAGCACCATAAAGTAACAACAACAATAACGTTCGAGTGTAAAAATTTTATGTAACGTACGAATCTTATTTATTTGTGTGAAAAAGGTCTTACAGTTCTATAAAATATATACACAAAATACGTCGCGGCATCTCAGGAAATCGAAAGTGCAGAAAATAATGATAATTTTTAATCTTTTTACTATGATAATTTTTAATCAAATCTAGATAAGAAAATTTGACTGCACCGGACGATACGCGAAGCATCTCCGCAATTTATGGAGTACAATGCTTTGCAATGATAGTGCCTCTCGACTGTAGTAAAGGGCGTTCATCCCCTGGGCGCAAATTACCTCTTAAACGTTACGCTCTCCGTACGAATTTGTGACTAATGTTTTGCCTGGAGTGTGCGTTGAGGTTAACCATGTTTGTTTATTCTTTGAGGGAAAGTGTAAAATCATTTCATGTTTTCAAAGAAAACACTCCTGGGCCCAGTGCTACTGTTTCAAAGCAGGAAAATTTTAAAGTTCCACTGACATTCCAAGCTGTCAAGCTAAGAAGAACTTCCATTTTTCTGTTTCAGGTCTCCTTAAGCCAACATTAGGCTTCACTTTTTGTTCTTTTTTTATATAGTGTTGTATTTTAAATATTATTATAAAAGTATAGTTTGTAAGTGCTGTTATAGAT
>UCOL01000941.1:0-46455 GCA_900474335.1 Ormyrus nitidulus
GTGTGTGTGTGTGTGTTTGTGTGTATACGCCTGGATCTCAGCTTCTACTGAACGGATTTGCATCTTTCTCAGCTCATATTTTTTGCTTTTTTTTGTGATAGCGACAAACGAAATCTTTTTTTGTTTAGCTTATTTGTTTTCGTTTTATCGCAAATTAGTTTAATATTGGAACCATAGATTAGTTAGGAGGAAGCTAAGTGCCAATGAATTGGCAGCTTTTTTTTTATTTAAGAAGTCGGGGGTGGGGGGCTGTTTTTTCAAGACAAACGCGGGGGAGCAATTAAAGCCGCATATCTCCCAATCTCTGAAAACGGTTAACTCGTTAACCAAAAATTACGGACTCGCGATGAATCGCAGGCTTCGCGCTCTCGCTTAAAACGAAGAAACGAGAGCCAAGCCGGCTCTCGCCTCTGGAAGATGAAATTGAAAGTAAATTAGTTCGACGGCGAGCGGGGGGGGCTCCCCTACATATATAACCCGCGGAAAAGCTCTTCGCACTTTCGAAAAGTGCGCGCGCCCGCGGAACGCGGCGCGCATAACGCATCAAAGAGTCCATCAAATTAAAAACGCAATTATAAAGAAGGTGCGCGCCTCCACCCTCCTCTCTCTCTCTCTCTCTCCGTTGCTCGAGCGCGCGAAAACACATCGCGCGGTTCCTCTCCCGCGGGCTCGGGGGGCGCGCAGGCGCGGGGCAGGCTCCCTTTTTCGGCTGTGCACGCGTTTCAAAGCGGGCCGTTCGCAATTTAAATATCGTGCGATGCGAATGAGGGGCGGGGGGGGGCATGTGCGCGCCGAGCCGTCGAGTATTTGTTTGCGGCGAGAGAGAGAGAGAGAGAGAGAGAGAGAGAGAGCGGCTTTCTTTTTGCGCGCCTCGTGCAGTTCGGCTGCCGAGAGAGCCGAGAGCTCGTAATGTTTTTAAACATTTTTAGCGGATGTTAATCGGGCCCGAGTGCGCGCAATTAGCTCGGCGTTTATTGCGCTAATAGAGCGAAATTCGCTTTGTTATTTTCGTACAGTTTCGTAATTAGGTTCGTAACATTTCTTTTTTATACTTTGCGTGCACTCTTTTACTATTTTAAAAAATGTCTTAATTAGAATTTTTAATTTTTAATTACAGTTCGAAAGGTCAGCTTCAGACTCGATCCACGCTTAATTAGGAGCCTTAGAAAATAGTCGAAAACTCAAAATCCAGTTCTCTCGCCGGGGGAGTTCTCGCACGATCTCCGAAAAGCAGCGGCGGCGGCGGCGGCGGCGGCGGCGCGAAAAAGTGACGGAAAATTTCTCCCAGGGCGCGGAGCTCGCCGGTGTATTACACGGGTTGTTAGGCAAAACGCGCGGCCGCCGAGTGCGCGCGGACACACGCGCGCGCGCGCCTGCACGTACACGCGAGCTCGCTCTCGCGGTTCGGATGTGCGCGCGCGCGCCCTTCGAGCCCCGAAAAAAAAAGGGGGGGGCGGGAGGAGGCGCGCACGGGAAAAAGCTATCGATCCGTGGTGTGCGCGCGAGCGCTCGGCGTTCTCTTTTTTTTTTCGCGCAGAGCGAGGGCTCAATTATGAAACGCTTGAAAAACGCGCCAAGATGCAGCGGCGGCAGGCGGCGACGCCGGCGTATGTACGCGTTGTACGTACGTATGCATGTGTGTGCGGCTGGGAGAGAGGAACAGACGTCTGCGCCGTATATGCACGTGCACTTTGGCAACGGGGGCAGGACGAGACATGTGCTCCACTGCTGGCGAATGTGTGCATGAAAGGTCTCTCTCTCTCTGTGTGTGCTTCTTTTTTTTTGCCTCGTCTTTCTTCTCGCTCGCGCTCCTTTTTTCCTCGCGTCTATCTCTTTCGCGCGCGAGCGAGAGAGAGAGAGAGAGGGCTTCGAGTGCGTCTCGATGAGTTTTGCGGCTAAGCAGAGCAGAGGAGGAGATTGTTAAATTTTGATGGAAATTAATTTCGTCCCCCCAACCCCACCGACTCCGTCGCCCGAACCGCCGGTTAGTGTTGTCGCTTTTAAAGACTTCCTGCCGGCTGATGTTGCCGGAGGAAGTAGCTTGTGCATTTAAAGCGTCGTTCGGAAAAGAGGTTGCGAGGGCCGCGGAAACTGATTTTCGAAATTTTATTTTTACGTTTTTATAGGAGAGTAATTCAAAGCCGCGATTCAATTTGGGTTAGAGCTCGTTAACTCTGAATGAGGAAAAAATTTCGCGATCCCGACGGAATTGAAATGTCGAAAAGGAGGTTTTAAAATCATTCGCCGAAGAGAAATGATTTCGTTCTCTCGCGCGAATTCCCGGCTCGAAAACGTAATTTTCACCTTCCTGAATGGTCCTGATTGAATGAAGGCTTTTAAAAAAAAAGGAAAAAGAAACGGGGTTCAAACGGCACCACACGTCTGAGCGACGAAAATCTCGAAACAATCTTCGCGTCATTAATCGCCTTTGATTAAAAAAATTTCTCACCCCAATACTTGCCGCGCGGCTGTGCGCCGCGCGCCGCGCGCCGCGGAAAAAGAGAAAAGAAAAAATATAAAGCTCTTTCATTTATACGCCACGTTCCTCGCCTCGCTCCATACGTCCTCTCCTTCCCTTTTCTTTGTGTTCTCGCACCTCTCCTTCTCTCTCTCTCTCTCCGCGCACACTTTCATTTCGACTCTCTCTCTCTCTCTCTCTCTCTCTCTCTCGGCCCCTTTCTTCCACCCTTCCGCGAAACCCCTTCCGAAAAAAAAAAACACACACATACACCTCCTTTTTCCGTCTCTCTCTCCCTCGAGACTCGCCGCAATTTAATTGGTCGCGGTGGCGCATTTTTATTAAAAAGTATCGACAGGCCGGGGCTTGTTTACGACTCGGTCCGGTATTAATGGCTCGGGTACTCGCCTGTTACTTGCACGTGTCGATTTTTCCGGTGGCGAGGAAATTTTCCTACCGACGGCGGCGGCGGCGACCTAAAACTCGCCCGCGAATATCCCCCTTACGTGCCTCGCGTTATGCAGCCGACTTTTTTAAACGCAGATTCTAATTTCCAGGCATGCGAAAATTATGCGGGAGAGGGCTGCGGAGGGTGGAGAGAAAAAAGAAGGAGCGGAGGAAGCAGGGGGAGGATTCCTTTAGCCTCGGTATATACTCTCTCTCTCTCTCTCTCTCTCTCTCTGTGCAGTAGCGGAAAAAAGCGCCGTCCGCTTAAAAACTAGGGGGAGAGGGAGGAACGATGGCTTCGCGGAATTCAATAATCTCGTTGGCGCGCTCGCTAAAACTATATGCGAGAGCGCGCGAGCTTGAATTTTTTTTCGTTCCTTCGTCTTGCCGCCGCCGCCGCCGTTGCTTCTTCGTCTTTTTAACGCGCCTCGTTCTCTCGCTCTTTATTAACGGCGCGGTTTTAATGGAAAGGCGTTACTCCGGTCGCGGGTCGGCGCGCGGGGGTGGATGGTTTTAAAGTTGAGGATGAAATTAATTAAAGCGCCGAGAGAGCGCCCGAGAGTCTTAAACGATCGAGTTAGATTAATGGCGTTTATCGAGGGGGATGCAATTTTTCGTCGATGCTAAATTGTTTGCAGTGGCTTGTGCGGGGAGGGGAAAGTTCCAGCGACGACGCGCGGCGGTGGAATTTTTTTAAATGCCTCTCTCTCTCTCTCTCTCTCTCTCTTTTTAACGTTGTTGCCGGCGTGCGAGCGAGCGCCTTTTTAGAGTGCGGTATCGGAAAAATGGAGAGTTTAAGATTCTTTGAAAAGCGCCGAGCAACGAAGGATCGTCGACATTATTATAATGCTATTTTTCTGAAAAGGGTTACGGAGGGTTGAAAGTATTGCCCCGGGGGGGAGACTGGGGAACATTTTTTCAGCGCGGATCGAGTCGAGGTGCTATGCATATTTTTTAAATATTCCGTACGGCTTGGGTTTTTAAGCTATTTGCATAGAAGAACAATGTTTTACGCCGTAACTTTTTGTTCGAAATTAAATGTTCGGGGAAGGGTAACGTATACGTTTTCCAAAGATTCTTGGACAAACAAGTGACTGACGGAACTACGGCTGGTACAAATCTACTACAAGTCTGGCTCAAAAGTCTCACTATCAAGACTTTTGATTTTTGTTTAAAGAGTTTATTATACCTAATATATTTGTATGTATTTGTGTATGAAGAAAACTTTACTAACTTTAGCGGTTTAGAAGTTCTCAGAGGATTTTGTAAGTAACATAAACAAACAATTAACTATACATAAAAAGTTGTTCATTCACGATAAAAATCTGAAGTATAGTTTTAACTTTGCTGCTAAATCCTCTTTTTTTGCAATTACGTCTCTAGAACAAAAGCAAAACAAAGCAGCAGGGTATATATGCTGTAACACCAACACATGTTGTCCTTGAACCGATTTTACAGTTACAGTTTGGTATTAAGTCATCGACTGGAGGCGGTAATATATCAACTTTCTTGGACGTAAATTGGTCGTCCTGTTGTACGAACCCAAAATATATTGCTTTTAATTTGCTCGCAGTTGGATTCAAACCCATTATTTTAGTACAAAGCATGTAAAATACTCTAAGAATATGTAATTTTATGGTACTAGATTTTGATGGTTGCTCTTTTATTAAAGGGCATTTCCTTTATTCTTAATTATTATTACTTAATTATTATTTGATCACCATAACGTTTTTATAAAGTAGATTTTAGATGTAAAAAATGAATGAATTTTGCAAGTCAATATAAAAAATGTATATTAGAAAATTAACATTACATTCATTACAATTTATTAACAATAATGCTATTACATTCAATAATTTCGTTTGCCTACATTATTAGTAATAAAACAAATGAATGTATTCAAAAGAACAAATCAACTAGATCAGTGCAATCATAATAATTCACAGTTAACATCTTTTGAGTTTTAAAATTTTTTTCAGTAGAAACATGTTCTCGAATATAGCAGGTATATAACATAAGAATATTACAAAATGTACGCCCACACTCCGTGTGCAAAATGCTCCTTTGCCCCCGTCGCATTGAAAAATAGTATATTCCGCCCTCGCACCGTCATCGAAACGCCCGACAATTACCGCGTGCAACACCAATTACATCCGAGCCCAACTTTCCGCATTAAAACTAATTAACAACAACGCGCGGGATACGAAAATCGCGCTGAAATCGCCGATTATAATAATGCCGCGGTCGTCGATCGTCGCGCTTGATGAAAAGCAGGGCGCGCGCTCCCAGATAGGAGAGGGGACAATTGGCGGAGGGACATTGGCCGGCTCCGAAATGTCCGCTGACAGGTTTGTGCGGTTACGTAAACTTAATGATGTAGATAGCCGAACTAGAATGGGGACGCGAGCGCGCGCACTTGACAGCGAGCATCCGGTGAAATGCCGCTGCTGCCGCTGCCGCTGCTCCTCCCCTACTACTCACTGACGTGAAAACATGCCGCCGCGACATTCTGCGGAGCAGCGCGACGTTTCGTCTTCTGTGTGCACGTGTTGCGCGCGGATTTAAAAGCTTTTTCGTTCCGCGATGCTTTGAACGGCCGCTGATGGAAAGCGCAATCGATGTGCACCTGACGATTGTTTCGGGCTCGTAGATTTGTCTAATTTTTTTTTGGGTCGTAAAAGAGTGATATATCTGTGCAAGAATTTTAACGAGGTTCGAGATTCAATTGAATTGACGCCGAGCTATTCATTTGAACGTTTAGTCAAGGTATATTGTCAAAACTGTTTTTTTCAATTAGCGAAAATCGAAATTTAACACGAATTAGAGTAATTTTTTTTTTAGCACAAAGAAATAAAATCCAAGAAGAACGCTAAAAACTTGGATTTCGAAAGAAATTCCTGAGCAGAAAGCAGAGGAGTATACTCGCAGAAAAACAGCGTCTCGCTAAAAAAGCCGCAGTACTTCCATCTCGCTGCGCTATTTGTCTTTTCTTATCTTCGCTTCTTTGTCTAATTTTTGTCCTCCTTTTTCTCAAAGTGCGTCTCGAGTGTCGCTGCGCAGCTTAACGCGGCGAAGGCGAGAGAGAGCGCGCCTGGCAAACAGGCAAGTACGAGACCGGCCCGAGAGTCGTAAATACACGTCGGCGCGCGCGAATAAATATCGCCTTTAACCATTGCTTATTAACCGCGCTTTTATAGCTTAATTATTAAGCCGAGTTTATCGGTCGAATGTCTCGGCGCGAAAAAGTGTGGCCGCTCTCGGTTTTTGGCCTTGCCCAGCGACGAAGCGCATGTCATTACGTAAATTACGCTCGGGTTCCCTTTTGTTTTTTAATATCGTCCACAAAGTTGGCCGGCGGCTCACTTAGTGCGTTTTAATTTTAGAGAGTATAACAAGTCGCGGGCAATCTTATAATAACTTTATCTGCTCGTAACTGACGATAAGTTAACTGTGTATTGTCGCGGAGTATTACAGTAATGACGGCGTAATGACTGCGAATCTAAACATCTATGCTAAAGAAGGCATCCGTCGTTGGAGACACGCAACGTTCTGGTCTTATTGAACTCGAGAGTAAAATGTCGACTTCTCGCGGTATAGACTTTATTTGTAGCTGAAGAAATACACGTAGCTTCATCGACTTTTCTTGGCTATAACAAAAGATACGGTACGAGTTGCGTATAGGTATGCATAATTTATAACGAGAACTTTCTTTCGGCGGAAAATTTCATGCTCAGTCTCTTGATTTTATTCAGTTTGCAATATTATTAAGATTTATAGCTGTTTTTTTTTTAGTTTTTAAATGTTTACAAAAAATTAATTTCGCTGCATACGTTTTTTGTTTAATTAATTATTTGTAACAGGTTTTATAAATTTTATGGTAATTAAAGCTTTTTTCAAAGATAATTGATACTCAATTTCTAAATACGCATAAGTGGAATAAATGGAATTGGTCAGACCTAAATCTCGTACTAGTCTTTCATTGAATTCGGAAACTATAACGATAAAAAAGAAATTGAATTGAATAAAAATCAATATGTTATAAGGCCCTATAACCAAACACAAAAATTAATAATTTTTGTTGCAGTTAATTTTAAAGTGTAAAATATTATCTAATATCTAATTTCTATCAAGTAGATAATGACTGAATCTAGTCAGACAAAAATACAGTATTATTATATTTCAGATTCCAGAAGATTCCAGAGCATCTTCCATGTCAATCATTTATTTGTTTATTCATAATTTGTTAACTAATTTCATATTTCCTAAAATTCATTACCTCTTTAAAATCTTTAAAAAGAAAAAAAAAAAAAAAAATGAATTCACAAATTCGAAAAATAGTTCCACCGTCCAAAGGAAAAAAGTGTATGTGGCGCATGGCGTGTCCAACCTGTTACGCTCAGCGCTCCGATATCGCGCACTTACAGGCCGCGAATCCAATAGCCGCGGCGCAACTTGCAAAGTGGAGCGCGACATTATTGGCCGAAAACGCGGCGTATTCTCGCCTCGTTATCTCTCTCTCGCGAACGAGCGTCTTACAAATTTCGCGGGGACGATACAAGTTTGACCGGAATTCGAGCGAGATCGGATCGGCTCTCTCGGATCGGCAGATAAATTTTATCGCGACGCCAAGACTCATTGTGACCCGCCGCTCTTTTGTGCCCAATCTCGAGGACTCGACTTGTTTGAGCTTGAAAAGATGTATCGCTTTTCTAAGCTCGAAAACGAGCGAGTTGGGATTGCTCGAGGGTGGCAAGGTGCTATACCTGCGTTGGTGCAGGATGTGAAATTGCATTTTGTTACAATTTAAAGAGTGCGCAAAGTGATGCTTTAGGGGAAGTTTAATTTAATTAATACGCGATATCTTGGGATTTTCTGAGAATTCGACGCGTCTAATATTTACGCGGAGACAAATGTTTAAGTTAAAATTGCTACATTTTTTATGAATCGGGAGCCAAACTTGATTTATGCAGCAAATTTAATATACTTGTATGAATATTTAATACACAATGCATCAGAAATGCTATATAATATAGTAAAAGTTATACAAAGAAACAATGAAATACATTCGGATAAATATTGGTATACGGTATAGTAAAATTTAAGTAAATTTTGTATCAAAAAATGCCATATAATTTAGCAAATATTATGAATACAACGTAAAGATCACCGGGACCACTAATTAATGTGTCTAATGCATAAAAGTTCATACAGGTTAGATTAAAATTCAAGGTACTATTCAAGAAGGCCTACATTATAAATTTGAACGAAATTACATTAATATTGCATTACTATATGTGTACATAAATTTTCATGTAGAAGTATATTTAATTCAATGAACATTTGCACAATTTTCAATGCTTATTTTAATCTAACTACATTAATTTTTAAGTACAAGTTATATAAGGTGACTTATAACTGAAACAAAAATTTTTCGATTATCAGTGTTGCGTAGCGTTGAGCGTCTGCCTTATAATGCGAAGGTCTAGGGTTTGATTCCTGGCCGTTGGGGAAAAAATTTTTCTGCGATAATAAAAATTGTTAAACATGCGTGATATATGTATAGTTATAAAATAAATAATTATTATAATTAGCGCAATTTAAAAAGTGAAATATGACTAAACAATCATTGAAGAATACACTGTATTAAAAATTTTTATGAAAATGAATATGTATAAAATTTAATATGTGGCGTAGTAACATTTGATGTACCATATAGTAAAATTTGATATACCGTATAGTAAAATTTGATACACAATATAGCAAAATTTGATAATCTGAAATTTTACTATACTGTATACTAAATATAGTTCGAGTTTGTCTCCAGGTTCGTAAAAAATATAGCAATTTTTAATAAAAATTATAGAAATTTTTACTTAAACATTTTTCTCCATGTAACCGGAACATTTGGCTCTTTATCCATTCAAGAAATTTGCATCGCATTAAACTTTATTTTGCAAAGTATAATGAATATTTATGTCGCGAATATTGAAATAAATAATTCAAAGAAATACGTTAAAAAATTACTAAAAGTTCTCTAACTTTTATTTAACACTAATACACGCTATTAATATATTATCGATTAACTTACATATTTATAAAATTGTTTATTAAAATAAAACAAACAATTACGTCGGTGTTGGAAAGAAAAGTCGTTTTTTTTTTTTTTTATTATCCACAAAAAGTAAGTGACTAACCGCGTCGCTCACCACCAGTCAATAGACAAAAGATGAAGCCTCTCGAACAGTCGGCAGATTTTTTGGGCATTTTACTAGGTGCGCTACGCGCGAAAAGCCGGATTTGATTGCCGGACGATGGAACACCGGCAACGGTGTACGAAAAGCGAGCGCCAAGCACCGAAAAAATTTATGACCCTCGAAGTTTTATAGTTCGCTCGATCAAATCGTGGCTTTGTACTCCAATCTAGTGCGGTATAAAAAGCCAAGCTCTTTTTTTAGGATCGAGAGCGACGATTCCGAAATTGGAAGACTCGATAAATGTTTTCACGCGTCGGTAGAAGATACCGCACTGAAAAAGTTTAGTGCGGGAAACAATTGTCTCGTTCGTTTTATTATCGATTTCTCGTAATTGAAATAAAAATCTTCTGTGTTTTCATTATATTTTGGATTTTTACAAAACGATAGTGACCGCGAACGGGTGTTACAAGGCGCAATTTAACGCGTTGTACAATTATCCGCAAAACTAGGAAAAACACTTTGGCGCGATTCAAAAACTTTATTGCATTTGACGTTGTACTTCAAAAATCGATGGTTTAAAAGGTTTCTTCAATTGACGTCTTGTAATGCCGTTGAAGTATAAGTACGAGAGCATTTACTAACTGTGTCAAGCGGAGTAAGTAGTTTAAGTTTTTAACTACATTACTTGAACTTCATTTGCGATATTAAAGTGGTACAATGACTGCAGGATTATTCAAATAATATGCTACTTGCGAGCGGCTAGATAAACAACCTTTTTGTCAAAAGATAGTAGAAAAAAAAATTAACAGTTTTCTTAAGTAACGAAAGTGATTTGTTGTTCTTTAAAAAAGATTACTAATAAAAATTTTACAACGCACAAAACCTAAAAATATAATCTATTTTCGTAAACAGCATTTTAAGTCCATTGTTTCAGAGGAACTGAAATGTGCTTAGCGTGTCATGGACACTTTTTTGTAACGCGCACAATTATATTTATCTAATTTTCATTACTCCAAGCCTCATTGTTCGAAGCTCGCTCTTTACCCGACGCAAAAAAGTATCCGCGATTCAAGACTAAAATCCTCGCGTCCGCGTTTCAATAAGGCCTAGATCGCAACAAAACCGCACAGACCGGAGAAGACTTATATTCGATGAAAGCATATTCACTTGAAATAAAATTCGAAGCACACACATAAACTCGTCAGCCGCAAGGACGAGCGTTCAGGCCTTACCCTCCAACCCCGAGCCAATCGAAGCCGCGGCACATTCTCTCCGCAGAGGAGCGTATACACAATCGGCCCCGACTCTCTCGCCTGCACGCGCGTGTGTCCGCGATGAATCTCGCGCGGCTCGCCAAGCGTTGGCCTAGTCTTGGGCGTCAGCGATTTTCGGATCTCCCGGCGTTACAGTCTCGCCGATTTGTATTTCCATATTCCCAGTATAAATACGTATAATCCATTCAAGGCCTGAATGCCGCCGCCGTAACCGCGACGGCACGTCACGCAGTGTGTCTGTCATCTCTCTCTCTCTCTCTCCCCTCTCTCTCCCTGGCGTTCGCGCCGCTATTATATCCATTTTGCGACGAGGCGCGAGTTCTGAATGCGGTTCGGATTTAGGTCGCCATATTGTTAAAAGCTCTTTGAAATCCGCTCTTCCCTTAGATCTGCCTGCCGCGTGCGCATTAACGCTGAAAGAATGAAAATCGACAGACGACGACGACGACGGAGAGAGAGAGAGAGAGGGAGTATCAATAGCCTACTTGCGGCGTCCCCGCGACGATTGTTCGCGGCTCGGCTGCTGGCCTTTTTTTTGCGTGCCGAGAGAGGCGAGTTTGCGCTCGCACGAAATTTTCGATAATTTAGCTTTGTTCGGCGGAGGCGCTTTTTGGGTCATTGATGCGGCGGCGAGCCGGGCCGATAGCTCCTCTCTCTCTTCTTTTTTTTTTATTACGTGACTCGCGCGCGAAAATCGGAGAGCGCGGAGCGGAGGGAATGTGTGACGCGCTTTTTTTCTCCGTCGCGTTTCGAGCCGCGAGAGAATGCGACAAGTTGGTCGCGCGCGGCTCCGATAAAAGGAGTGACTAAGCTGGGGATTTTTAAGAGGAAATGCGAAAGAGGAGGTTTCGTTTCGAGTGTCGTATTTTGCGACACGCGAAAATTTCTTTGAGATTTTCTTTGAGGCGGTGATACTTTTGAGCGTCGCCGCGAAGTAAAAGTGGAGGTTTTATTTGTTGGAAAATCTTGAGGAGACTCGGAGAGAGAAAAGTGATGTGGATAGTTGGAGAATCAATTTACGTGTGACCTGAACGTAAAGTACACCTTCTCGGTAACCTATCACGGAAAATTATTCTGACGACTTCCAACTAGATTGAAATTGTGCAATAAGCTTAAGATTACGGCCCCTACATTTGCTTATAAACTTTGTAAAAAAAAAAACGACGGCAAAGCCGAATTGCGACTCGATTTTGCATTTCAAAGGGTACAAATTTTTTTCGCGATCAAAACTCTAGCGCGGGATTCTCGAAAAAAAAAGAAAAAGAGTAATTTTCGAAAGTCCCGAAGCGACCGAAAAGGGTCATTGAAAACTCGAGCGGCGCGCGAAGAAAAAAAGGAAAACAGGAAATCAAAGCTTTCACCCGAATATGAGGCTCGCGCGCGAGCCAACATCGCAATTTCGAGATTAGCGACCGTTGCGAGGTTTTTTTTTTCTCCGCTGGAAAGTAACGCGGCCGCGAGCAAAGCCGTAATATCATAGTGATTTCTGATTCTTTGTCCGGTGTGTTCGCCCATTCGGGCGCTCGTTCCTTTTGATCAGGAAATAGATCAAAGATTGGCGGCCGCGAATCCGCGGGGCGCTCCGACCAATTAAAATCTTGGCCTCGATTGCCCCGACGCACAACGAGTTGCCGATTTTCATTTTCACGAGTGAGCCGAAAAGTTTATTTCGGACTGGAAAATTTTTTTCGAGTTTTAGCGCGTTGCTGATGTGCGGTATGGATTTTTCGAACTCGGCAGTTTTGAAATAATGTCGGAGTAGTTTAAAGTGTGCTTTGTTATCGCTAATAATGGAAAACTAGTAGCTCCATTTTCGAAACAGTTTAAAATGTATTATACGATTTATATGACAGGGTCATAATTATTCTAATTTATTGTTTTAACACTGTTATTAATAAGAGTGCTTGTTAGCACCGTTCGATCAAGTATACGTATCAGAAGTTTACATCCCACATATTTTCACATTAAAATACCGATTTCGGAAAAACTTTAGCGCGGAATCTCCTCGCAAATCATCGCCGTACGAACTCGCCGTCGGGAAACTACTTAACCAGCTATATTCGGTTTCGCAATCGTCAGTTCGCATCTTCCGCGCGGCGGCGGCGGCATCTGAGATATATAAAAAGCCGCTCTCCGCGGCGGCAAGAAGCCTCGTCGTCCGGCGCGTGTCGTTTTAGGAAAGCCATCGGCTTGTCCCCGTGAAATTTACGATATATACGCGCGGCGCCGGTGTCGGCCTAAATCGAGGTCAAACCGAATTTTCTACTTTAACCTACTACTTGAATGAAACGTCCGCGAATTTAGCTTTCTAAAGCGCGTCTGCACACATATCGCCGCGGGAGAAAAGACGCGCACGAACGCGCGTAACACCAGCCGAGATGTTGTCGGAAGCTGCTGCGGCCGTCCTTTTTTTTCTCTCTCCCCTCCCCCTCCGCCGCCGCCGCCGCCGCGCCGTGTGTGCGCGTGTCTTTGCCCGAGCGATCGTAAAAGCCAGTCGCCGGCAGATGCGAGCATCACGTTTTTCCGAGAGCGCCTGGATTGACCCTCTTAAGTAATTGCATGGACGCGACGCCTATCCGCCGGACTTTATCATTTCGCGGACGATTTTTTTTTTTTGTTTTTCGCCCGCGGATGTTCTTGAGGATGTGGCGAACGCGGCGGTAATTTCGCTCGATCGCTCCTGGATTTCAGGTAACGGGAGAGGATTGGTGCTTTTATTTTTGGAAGATTCTTGCTTTAGCGAATTTAGAAATGGAGTGAAACGCAGTTTACCGGAGGAAGACTCGATAGTATGTGGTTGGTGTCGACTTGAAAAATTCGAGGTTCAGAAATTCAAATGCTTCTCAATTATGCAGACTGAAGATGTTATCAAAATTTGAAATTTTAATTCAAAAGTGCTATAAAAGGCTATTCGATAAACTGTTCTTGGAATGCTTCCAATGCGTTGTGAGTCAACCGATAATTTTTGAAATTTTCATAGAAAAGCAATTACGATCGAAGGAGAATTTAAAATTGTTAATTCCAGGAAAATTTTGCGAAAACTTCAAATTTAAGGAATCGTTACAGTTCTTAACTCTGCCATTTAGTCGTCGACTGATTTAAAAATCATTGAAATTAAATCGTCCAAACCGTTTTTCCCCGCAACTTTTTTGAGTTGTCATTATAAACTTGTTTGTTCACTATTAAGCTCGCGGCGATTGAAACTTATTAAAACGGAGTTTTAATGAGATTAATGAATTTAATCGCTTGGAGCATTGCTTCTATGATCGATAATGGAATTTCATAAAATTTCAACACTGTCAAGATATAAATTCTAAAATATCCGGTTTAAGTAGTAACTCACCTTGACTAGTCAGACATTGTGGATTAGATACGTTTGTTCTGTTTATGCGGTATATATTTTGCAAACTTTTTCAATCTATAGTTCATTGCTAATCTAATTTTATTTCCAGTTATACGTACTATGAAGTTTTATAAATATAAATTGTAAAGTCGTTTTGCATAATTCAATTTGTTGACACAAAGTGCATAATATGAATGTACTTAACGTCCTTATCGCAGAATCAATACAGCTATGCAGCTTGAGGTTATTTTTTAAAGTTCTGCGTTGTATTGTAAATACACTTTATATTAATAATAAAATACTATTTTAAGTCATTTATTTAAATAAAACTTGATTGTATTCCTAAGTGTAGATATCAATGAATGTTCTAAGAATTTATATTATAAATCCTTCGTCTTTACGTTTTATTAAATTAAATTTTCAGAAAGTCTGGAATTCATTGCTCTAATTATAATTGCTATAATATTGCACGGTAAAATTATAATGAAAGAAAGTTAAAAAACAATGAAAATTAAAAAAACAATATTATGAAATTAAATTAATGGTTATTTAGCACTATTAGTAAGCCAACAGTAATGAATTAACGTCTCTGATCAGATCTTAAAAATTAAGTGTCGCTGTTGCGTCGAAGATACTTTAGATGGCAGCAGCGTTACATGAGCACACGATGTTTTCATCAGTAACCGAGCCAAAATCCGCTCAAAGCACGTCTAACCAAGTTTTGACAATAAAATTACGATAAATATTTGAAATCTGAATGTCACAGCACTTTTTTGCAGCCTTCATTGTTTATAACTAATTAGGCGTTAAACGCTAAATCTGACGAACGCGAGAATAAAAAATTGGCCGCGACCACGACGATTCTAAACAAGCGGCAAAAACCCGCGGGTCACGAAAAATCGCCGTAACGGTCCGATTCCGCAAAATCGGCCGAGGCCATCGCGAAGAGCGCGGCGTTCGGCTCTCGAAGGCAGCCAATGGGAGCCCGATTATTAGCTCTATCGGCGCTCTTTCTCCCTCGGGCCGCGCTTGCGATTAAACCTTGCCGATAAAACGAACTTAATATCCTCCTCGGTGACAACCCGCGGGGCTTGCCGATAAAAATTTTTGTCTGGTTATACGGCTTGGGTCGAAAGAAAAAAAAGCTCGCGCTCGACGAGATAACGACATAGGAGGAGCCTCGAATGTCAGTCGGCCGGGTTACGCAACGCCGTATAACTGCACTACCTCGCACCAAGTGACGAATCGCTTTCGCGTCCACACTCGTATACACGCTCGTTTCTCTCGCCTGCGCGTTTAAAAAGGAAGAAAAAAGGAGGAGAGAGAGAAAAAAAATCTTATTCTCCGCGCGCGGCCGTTGCATACACATCCTCTCTCTCTCTCTCTCCCCGCTTTATCCGGCCACTTTTCACGCACACGCACTTTCCGTTTTCAGTTCTCACGCACGGCGCGGGCACACGAGAGACGCTGCCGCCGCCGCCGCCGCCTGCCCGTCGGGTCAAGGACATTTGCCAATCTTTTCTTCCTAACGGAAATTGCGAGTGACTCGCGAACGCCGTCGCTGCCCGATTGTCGTTGCTCGAAACGGGGGAATTTTTCTTCGGGCTCCGTAATCACCGACTTTGAGGTTTCTCTGCCTGTTTTTTTTCTCTCTGTCTCTCTTTTTCTTTCTCTTCCACTGACTAGACGCGCTTTACGGACGGTCTTTACGGCCGCGTTTTACGATTTCGCGTTAGAAGAAGAATGGAAAAAAATAGAAGTGACCGAAGCTGGAAAGGGTATTGCCGTAATGCCCGAGCTAAAATTGCTATTTTTTTTAACCGCGCGCGACACGGACAGTTGGCGTTTTAAAACTAATCGTTGCACAATTAGATTAGCTTAATCACTTCGAAATCTGCCCGAGTCCCGTAAACAGTGTTCCATTCTATAACTTCAAACGTTCGGCGGACCGCCGAATCGGTCCAATTCTCAGAAAGCACGAAAATCGACTTACCCAATATTCCGCGAGCGCAGGAATTTCCAGCAATTGAAATTTTCGGCACCGGTTGAAGCGAGAGCAAGAGAGGCCGGAGAGGAGTATACGACGTTATAATCGCTCGCTCGCGAAAATGATGATTCGTCGCGCGGCTGAATTGACTGAAGAGGCGGCCCGGCGAAATATTCGTTCCCGCGTCGGCGCGCGCTGCGTAGTTTCATCAAGTTCACGGCGGCGTCGAGTCTTGCGTTTACGATTATGGGATTTATGTCGATGTTATATGCATTTTATAATCGGCCGCCCGTTGATTGCAGTTACGATGATGAAGCGAATAAAAGGCCTTTTTGTCGAGGCAATTAATCTTAATCAAATGGGAGAGACACTGATAAATTTACTCGGCCCGATAGCGGTTAGTGGTGTTTACTCTAGTCGCAAATTAGTTTTAGCAAATTGTTCTTACATTATAGAAAACGTCGGGCTGCGCTCACTTGGCGATAAATTGATGTGGGAGATAGGCGCGTAATGGCGCACTGGAATGTTGAATGGGCGAGTTGACGTTTTGGATTTTCATTGTTTTTTTCTATACGCGCTTATTTTGAAAAAGCTCTCGAGAAAATGAAGATGAAATTTATAGTTTTTCGAATTATTTTCGTCGACGCGACGGTTTTTATTCCCCTCGCGTTGCGAAAAACACTTGTGTAAACTAATATTTCTCGTTTGATACTTTTTTACTTGGGAAATTGGACAATAATGCCTGTTGATTTTGAGGTTACGTTTTTTTTATTTAACAACGGACGTCCTTTGAATTGACGTGCAGTTCTCGTTTGATAAACGTTCAAATAATTTACACTTGTCAGTATACATAATGCAATTTCATCTTTTTGTCGGGTTTGGAAAATATAAAGTTCTCTTTGCTACAGATAATAATATGGACAATATCTTTCCATATTCATTATTTCTTAATGGTATTATCGGTACTTCAATCACTTCACTCTTTCGCTGCCGACATGGCAGTTTCAATTTGGTGGATTTCGAAAATATCTTCGCAAGATTTTAAACGTCAATCAAAATTTTCTTCGCTCTATTTTCAGTTTAAGCTCTCCTTTTTTAGTGCTTCAATGCATAATTTAATCTAAAAACATAATCTTAAGTTAATTAACCTACAAACAGATTTAAATTTCTTTCAGCTTGTGCAGCGCGTTTCTTACTAACTTTTCTGTTATTATTCATTAGAATAAGCGTCCTAATTTATAAAGATCTTATAAAACAATATGCCGTGACGATCTCCGAGTTATTTTCTTGGAATCGCGAGAGATGTGGAGCAGGTCACGTTACTTTTTTCCCAAAAGTTTGCACGCACAACTTTTTTTTTTAAACCAACGTCGAGCCGACGAATCTTATCAACGTGATTCACGAACA
Source organism: Ormyrus nitidulus (assembly GCA_900474335.1). Classification (NCBI taxonomy): domain Eukaryota; kingdom Metazoa; phylum Arthropoda; class Insecta; order Hymenoptera; family Ormyridae; genus Ormyrus; species Ormyrus nitidulus. Next base: position 17,111 of record UCOL01000941.1, read on the forward strand.
TCGAGCCGCGTACGAAACAGTGAATTTCGATCGCGCAGCGCAGTCGCAACAATGAGAGTTCGGCGCGCGCGTTATATATCGACGAAAACAACAATTCACGAAACACGGGTTATCGGTATCGAGAGCGAGGCGAAAATTGGAGCGGACCGTCTGGGGCTGTGTATATTTTTTCAACTGTTTCGTCGTCGGTGATCGATTTTATCGGAGCGATTGCATACTTTATACTTTGAGCTTCCAGGTTGCTTATGCCAAAGTCAAACAGTTCTTTTTTTTGGTTAGTCCGGAATGTTCATTTGCATTCGTCCTTCCGTTACGACGTACGAAAGTGGAGAATTAGCAAAAATTTGTGTTTTTCAACAATCGCTTCACTGAATTTTTTGTAACAAGTAAATAACTGCAAATTTTATTCGAAGGAGCACTGATTCCCGTAATTTAGACTGCAATGCAGTCTAAATTCAATATTAACCCGAAATATTCATCACCAATTCACGGTAAACTTTTCCATCCCATCGTCCTCCCGAAAATCCAAAACAACGCAAACCGTAATCCACTCCGGCCAAAAATTTCACTCGGCAATCGACAGCAAAGTATTAAATCATATCTCGCGGCCCTCCCCAATTTCCCCTCGCGCACCGGAGAGCTTTAAACAACAAACTGCAACTCGATTACCGCCGACAGCGAGCAACAGGCTCCTCTCTCGCTTTACAAATCGTCGGCGGTGCGCCGACCCCCGAAAAACTGCGGCTGGCGCGCATGGAAAATCGAGGCGGCGGACGGGGGAGCGAGAGAGAGAGAGACAGAGGCGTCGGGACGCCGGCGGCTGGCGCTCCTGGCGCGAATCCAGCGGCGGATAGAGACGCCTCGCGGCGCGCGCTCGAGCGCCGAATGCGACAGGTTTCCGCCACGTGGTCGCGTCCCGCGCAAGCTCTCCCCGCGAGCGCGCGCGCTCCGCTCTCTCTCTCTCTCTCGCCGGTCTCTCTCGCGCGCGCGCTCTCGGAAAAGCTCGGAAAACTCGGGCAGAGCGGCGGGGAGATCGGTATACGGGTATATAGGCGGTAGCGGCTCGGCCGCCGCGGCGAGGGATCTTTGCTTGTAACTTTCGAGAGGCGACGAGGAGCTCAGCTCCTAAATTGGCAGCTTCCAGCGCCGCTTTTGAAAAACACACTCCGAGAGGCACAATCGATGCTCGTTGCGATATACGCCCTCGAGCGCGCCGGGCTAAATTGACCGCTCGGGAGAGCGTTCTCGCGCTTGATATATAGATCGGTATTTTATTGGGAGACGTGCGCGCGCGTCCTTTGCCGCGCGCTTGATTCGCCGGATGACGCGGCTCGTCGTTTTTCTCACGAGTTCGACACTTTTGCCCTTGCCGGGTCTCTCTCTCGCGGCGCGCGAGAGGAGTTTCGCGAGTCCGGTCTAGACACGGCGCGCCTCGAATTTCACTTGCGACAGCCGCGATTCTCGCCGCCGCGGCGAATATAAACGAGAGCCCAGACGGCTCGTCAGCGGAATTTTCCGGGTATATTGTTAAACAAAAAAAAAAAAAAAAATAGGCCCCCGCGGGGGGGGGGGGGGAGGCGATGAGAAAATACGTGGTACTCACTCGTGGCAGCGTGTGCCGTCGCTGCTCTCCTCTCTCAGCAGTCGCTGCTACACGGCGACAGCAGCAGCAGCAGCAGCAGCCGACGATCGGCGCGAATCGCCGACGACGACGTCGTCCCGTTGCTCCTCATCGCGACATCATCGTCATCATCCCTCTCTCGGCGCACTTTTTTTCCCTCCGCTTCCCGCGAGGATATGTGTGTATGCGCGCGTTACGTATATCCCCCGGCACTGTTCTCTGCGGCCTCTCTCGTTTTTTTTTCTTTTTTGCTTCGCTTAAAAGGGTGCGCGGGTAAGGAAGGAGGAAAATCCTTGCGCGGCCGAAGGTCGAAGAGCGTAGATAGCCGAGGTCGGAGGGGGACTTGGCTTCGCGCGGCGGGCGCCTCTCTCGATTCTACTTATCACAGGTTTTTCAAAAAAATATGTATACGAACTTAAAAACCAAGGTTTATCACTGTTACGCACCAACAGAAATTTTTCTTTTTCTTTTTTTCTCTTCAAATTGCACTCTCACTCGACAGATATATATATTTCTAATCCTTCGTGGGCGGTGTGGGTGTGTGTGTGTCTCCTCGCAGTAAGTAGTATATATCAATATATACGTGTACACTCCACCAGTAATCGAAATCCTTGCACTTTTTATATTTTATCACACTCGACTTTCGGCTTTCCGAGGGGAGGGGAATTGGGAGACAGAGAGAGACGCGCGTTGTCAGTGTGTGTTGTCGTATACTATGTACACTGGTTCGTTTCAGCACAGGACCTTCGCATCGTCGTCATCGGCAACAATTTCAAAATCAGTCACACCGCACATCGGACAGATAGATAGACAGAGAGAGAGAGAGCGAGAGAGAGAGAGCGGGAGGAGGGGAGAGAGACAACGAGAGACAGTAGCAACAGCGGCGAGGACCAATGATTAATTGCTGGCTCGCCTTCGGGAGGATTGCACGAGGCGGAGCGGTAGTTATCAGAAGAAGAAGAGGAAAGAAGAGTCCTACGAGTCGTCGGTCCCCCGAAGCGTGTGTGCAGTGCCAGTGCGTGTGTGATGCGTCGCCGTCGTCGCGTTGCGTTGGCTCGCGCTGCGCTCCCGTAACTGCATCCGCGTCGGCGACTGAACGCCGCGCGGCAGCGCCGCCGCCGCCGCTAGACGGAGCCGCTCCCCCCACCAGCCGGGCATCGTAGCCGCCGCCGCCGCCGCCGCTGCCGTTGCCGCCGTTGCCGCCGCCGCCGCCGCCGCCGTCGTCGTCGTCGTTGTCTCTCTCCCCTCCTCCCGCTCCCGGTCTCTCTCTCGCTCTCTCTCTCTCGCGTGGCCGCCGTTAGAGGGAGAGGGAGTGCAAGTGCAAGTGCAGCAAGGCGCACACGTGGGGATGCACTGGCCGAGCAAAGGCGAGCCGAGCGCGCTCTGACTGTGTGTGAGTGAGAGTAGCGTTTGGAGGAGAACTTTTTTCTTTTTTTTTTCGCCTGCACACACGGACTCGTGCATGCGTTTCGCTCTTTCTGACCGGCGTGGCAGACCCTCCGAGAGAGAGAGAGAGAGAGAGACGCACCGCCGCGCGCTTTTCCCCGATTCTTCGGCAGCTTTGCCGAGGGAGCCGCCGCGCTCTCGGTTTCAGGAAACTTGCCTGCCAAAGTAAACGCGCACTGCAGTTGGCCGACGAGCGAAAAAGATTTTTATAGGCGCCGATGGTCGTTTCGACGGGACAGATCGATGGTCGAGCGCGGACTCTTATCTCTCGGCTGAAAAAAAAAATTGCGCGCGCCGCGGCGAAATTCATGGGGAATTTTATGCGCGGCCGAGCATTCGGTCGGCGCGGCGCTTCATTTCTGCTTAAAAGCGGGGATTGACGAGTGTGTGTGTGCGTGTTTTATCTACAGTGCGATGCATAATACGACGTAAAAGCGCGCACTGATTCAGGGACTTTTGACAGATTTTTTTTTTTTTTTTTAGTGCGTTATGATGATGCGAGTTTTCTTTTTCAAAGAATATATTGCACCGCCTCGAGCGCAATTTCGCTTCCGAGCCGCGGAAATTTGCGTATTTTGAGAAATCGTTTTTCGGCTTTTAGGAAAACATTTTTCGATTTTTGAGTCAGCACTCCTTCTCTTGATTAAAATGAATGTAATATTTTTTTTCTAGTTTCGTACCTTAAAATTTTGTAAATGTTGCAACAGATCGAGTCGAATTCGAAACGTTATAATGCGTCTAATTCAGCAGCGCTTAGCAGTAGATAATACCTGGAAATGGTGGGACGTAAAATCTAGAAATCTAAACAGGTCATCCTTATGTAACGTCATTGAAAATTAGGCCGTTAAAAAACTTTCTGTTCTCATGCAATTATGCTCAAACGTCAACAAACTAATTACATTTGTAATGGTAAAGTTTGTTTTTGCCTTCTAAACCTAAATGCGAAAAGGAGAGCTTTCAAAGACATTTTTAGATTTGTTCGCAGGCGATTGATTTCTAAAATATTTTCCATTCCTATCAAAAATGTTCACAAACAACTCCAAAAACAGCAAACGCTTAAACTAGCCGGCGCGCATCTCGCGGAAAAAAAATGCAAATGCGCCTCGTAAAAAGGTGTGCATCTCAATTCGAGGCGAACAAAGCCGCGCGGACGGCTCGCGAAAAGATTCGCCGGTCCAGCGGCGCAAAGCAAAGGCCGAAAAAGCTCTCGCGACCGCAGAGCAGCGCTCCTCGGTTTGCGTAACTCTCTTTCTCTCTCTCTCTCTTCCTCAATCGGTCGGAAAGAGCCTCGTTCGACGCACAATGGACGCGCGCACACACGGCGCACGCTGGCACGCACACTTACGCCACACTCCGCGATTATGCCTCGCGAGAGAAAGAGAGAGAGAGAGGAAACGCGCCGAGCGCATTATCGCCTTTTGTAATTTGCGACGATTGCCAATTGCATATATGCATTATTATTGTTATTATTGCTCGCTCGTTATCGCGGCGACTCTCTCACTCTTTCTCTCTCTCCCCGGTCCTTTCGGCGCTTTTTCCGCGCCGGGAGAGGAGGGGGGCAAATTTATCGCGAGTTCTTTCAGCGATTAGCCTTATCGGATCTAACTTGAAATTGAACTTGCGCACTTTTTTTCGACGAGCGCCGAACGAAATTTTTGCGCCCGCGGGAAGTAAACACGTCGCAGCGCGCGGCTCGGGTTTTTCAGCTGATTAGAATCCGCTCGCTGGCGGAGGAAATAATCCTGAGAATTTGACCTGCAAATTATGTAAGGATGACAATCTTTTTTTCATTCCGTACCCCGACTTTGCCGAGCTGATCTTGACGGACGTTTGTACCTCTCATCGAGTCGGTTCGAAATGCAGCTTGTTTATGCAGCGAGAAATGTTAATTTTTCTTAATGACCGAGTAATTTGACATTTTCTTGTACTTTTGAGAAATGTTTCAAAAAAACACCGGCACTCGGAGAATCGTAAAGAGCAATTTGTTTACATCAGTTAGGTCTGACCTCAATTTGGATATACGTACATTTTATTCCATCGCAATAAATAGCGTTCACAAAAACAATCTTTGGAACATGATTTAGCTTTAAAAAAAAAAAAAAAAAAAAAAAGAAGGAAAAATTACTTGTTAACGAGTCGTTATATCTTCTATTTTTACTGAAAATATGAGAGTGCATGTGCAAACATTACTGCTGCCGCAACCACAACTTTTTTATAGTCTATTCTCACTAAAATATAGGTTCGTATTTCACATTCGTCAAGGTCTGAAATTGTACATTGCAAAACACGCAATATAAGTGAATAATTTTTACCTAAGATTATAAGTATAATGTGATTTATTTAATTACTCGCCTCTCGTGAGAAATAAAAAAAATATATCTTTAAAATAGATTTCTTCTCGAATCGCAAGCACCGCGCACACTCGAGTTTGAGCAATAAATTAAAATCTATTATTATTCATATGTTTTTCCTCTCAACTTTTTGCGCCGAGTTTCAATCCCCGACTTTATCAGGAGTATGCATTCCATTGGCGCGCGATAGAAATTACAGAAATTTCTATATAAAATTGCAAGCGTTCTCGCAAAAGTCGCGCGAAGGACTCGCAATTAAGACTCGCAACGACGTCTTTTTCCATAAAACGCCGGCACAGATTAAATTGCCCGCTCTTTCCTCGAACCATTTATATAACCCCTCCGACACTCGAAAACAAAGTCTCTCGATCGGCCTCCCCCGAAACTCCATCGGAAATCGGGGCGTCGAACATCGCACCAGAGGATTTTTGCGCGCCGTTTCGTAAACACACTCGCTCTCGCGATCGAGCGCGTTGAAAACGAAAGCATTCGCGTTGCGCAGGCGCACATTGTTCGCCGCGCGCTCGCACACACACACACACACACGCACACACGCACACTCGAGCGAAGAGAGGCTCTCCGAAGCGAACGGCGCGCGAGCGGCGACCATGACACTTTTAATAGGAGACAATTTCATGCAGCTGCCGGCAAGCGCTGCTGCGATTTGAAATTTAAAGGCCGCTAATAGCCGACGCCGCCGCCGCCGCCGCTGCCGGTTTCTTCTCTCCCGCGCGAGAGCGGCTTTGTATGGGAGCGCGATGCGCGTGGGCACGCACACGCGGCCCGACTGGTTTCCCAGCGCGAATAATCGAGAGAGAGAGAGAGAGACTCGCGTTTTTGGTCAGGGATATTGAGTCGAGAGTCTGAAGAAATCGCCGGGGGAGCTTTTCTTCCCCCCCGCGGAGTTTTGATTGATTGTGGCCTGCTTTGATTGTTTCGGTAATTGACGCGGACTGGAGGTGCCGGGCGATGATTGTTCGACGACCGATGAAAGGCAAAACTGGAGAATTAGACGTAGTTTAATCGCGGCGGGCGATGCGTGTATGTGGCTTGCCTCTGTACGTCTTCGGGTATACATGGTATAATTAATAATAATTGTGCGCGCAATTGTTTTAATAGGAATAAAAGATATAGAATTTGAATGGCGGCTCTTGAAAATTGTGCAAATTATAGTCGTCGTCCGCGAATATTATGCAAGCCGCGACTGAATAAGTAAAATTTCGTAAACTTTGGCAACCTTAGCATTGGTTATCAATGCTCAAACGGCGTTTTCACTAATTGCGCTCTCGGTTATACAATTTAGAGGCCGGCCTTCGTTTTAGTTAATAAATATCGTTTCAAAATTGCATTTGCGCAACAGCGCGCGCACGCTTTCTCGGGGAGTTTTGCATTTAATTTACTCGTGATTTTTAGACAATGGAAATACTTTGGCGGTCTCGAATAAAAAAGAAAAAAAAGGAGAGAAAAACACAATTGCAGTTTGCAGGAAAACTTGAAGGATTACCTTCTGCTAATTTATTCTCGAAAAAAAAAAAACTTCCAACGAGCTTGTACATACTAAAACTTTTATATTCGACAAACGCGTGCCTGAAGAATGTACGCCGCCGAGAGAATCAAGCCCGATCGATTGTCGAGGCAACAATGCGGCATTCTTCTCATCTGGAAACTGGATTTTTATAAGCCGCTTGATAAAGTCGCGTTTAGCGGCGAGCCGCCACCGCGACTCTTGGCGGAAAACTGCGAGCAAAAAAAAAAGTTGTTTTCGACGGTGAATCGCCAAAGTGCAATCGCGTGTCTCCGCGCGAACTGGAGGAGGAGGTAGCTCAAAAAAGAGAGAGAGAGAGAAGACGGTTACGTAAAAGCTCGCGGTGCAGATATATATATATGTATATATATACGTGCCCCGCTCGGTGATTATCAAGAGCAGGCCTCGTGCGTGTGTTGAACCGTTAGAAATTCGAGTCGGAGGAGCAGCGGCGGCAGCTCTGCGAGAGCTTGACAAAAGAAACCTTGTGCTCGGCGCGCGGCTCGTTGCGAAAATTTTTCATGCCTTTTCGAGCCTTTTTTTCCTGGACGTAAGAGGATCGCCGCTCTGTTAGTCATGGCTTGGTCTCTCTCTCTCTCCTCTCCTTTGTTGTGCCTGCCCTCTCTCGCGTTGTGCAAGAGAAAATTTCAAGCTCCGCGCGGCGGAGGATTTCGAGAGGTGTCGGGGATATATTCGAAGCTGCTGATGCCGGCCTGCGTTTTTCCCGCGGTGTGCTTCTCGCCGCGCGCATTTTGACGAGCCGCGAATTGCCGGCCGTACGGCTCGCGGTTCGATTATCATTGATTTGTCGTAACGAGCCTCTCGAGGAGGGATTTGTTTTGAAATAAAGCGGTTATTAGTCGCGGAAAAGAGCCGCGTTGCGCCATCTCTCACCCGAGCCGAGCGGCGGCTAAAAATCCTAAACAATGTCTCTCTCTCTCGAGTCGTCGCGCCAACGACGCGCGGCCCGAAGACAGTGTCTCGTCTTGTGCGTCTCTCGAAAATTCGCAGCACGCCTTCGCGCGTATATACTTGCCACTCTCTCGCAGACACGCACACACGCGGAGAGCCGCGCATGACACTCACGCTCCGCGCTCGAAGGCTGACCGACGCTCGCGTTACAAGATGGCAGCCGAAAGTACGCGCAGAGATTAGATATCCCGGAATTGTGCGTGGCGTCGAGGAGGGAACGGGGGGAGGGGGGAGAGCGCCGGCTGCAAAAAGCGAGACGAGCCGCGCGGCACTTTCGGAGAGCCGCGTCAGCTCTCGACAACTTTTCGACAAGTTGCCCCGCGCCGCGGCGGTGCACTACACCTGGATTGCATGGAAATGGTCGACGAGGGGGAGGGGGGAAGCGGGATTTTGATGGGCGTCATCGATAGATTTTAGGGGATTAGCGAGGACGCGCTCGTAACGTTTTAATGGCCGGCAGTTTTCGAACTTTGCGGAAGGGCCCAACTTGGGCGCACGATCGCAATTTCTTCTGTTTATTATTAAAAGGCTCGGCGAAGCCCTTTTTTTTAAGCTCTCTTTTCGCTATGTACCTCGGGGAGCGTAATGAATCAAGTTTTTATATCCGTTGGAAGTAGAGGCTAATGATGATAATAATTTGTGCACGAGATAGAAATACGATGCAGAAAAACGATTGAATTTAGTTCGCGGTAAAAAAAAAGAGTCAATCCAGTTTTCCTTCGCGAAATTTTATCGAAAAAGATATATATATATATATATATACGCTCGAGTAAGCGAGTCTGCTTATATTTAAATAATCAATATCTAAACGTTCTCCGAATAATTTTTTTTTTTAATTTCCGTCGCCTTTTAGTGCGTTCCATTGAATTATATAATAGATTCGTGAATCACGTGCGGCGGACGCTAAATTTTTCGCCTCGCGACGAAAATAAAATTCTTCCGAAGCGATCGCGAGTCGTTTAGAAGCAGGAAAACCAAGCCGATACCGCGGACATTATAATATCTGCAGTGGAGATATCAATTATTTATAAACGAAATTTAGCCGAGAAGGTTCGATGGTCAAAAGAATTTTTCCGAACGGCTCCCGGAGTCCAACGGATTGTTAATTATTTATCGGAATCTCGGCTCTCTCGCTGTGAAAAAGTGCGCGCCGGACAAGTTATTGGCAATGACGGGGATTGATAAAATGCTCGGAAATTCAATCCAGCGAAATAATGTTCTAGTGATTAGATCTTGCGTTTGAAATAACTTTTGCGCAAATAAGGTTGACCAATCGTCATAAAACGTGCATGACACACTTAGCTCTCCCCCCGGTAAATAAGAATGAAATTTCGATCCGTCCGTAATATACGCGAACGAAAAAAAAAATCCCCGGCGTTATTCATTCCCATGTTATATTCGAGGAAAAACTCCCTCCCCCCGTTCGATTTCATTAACAGAGGAAAATGCACACCCAAGCCTCGCTCGTAATTTCCACATCGCTCTCAATTGGAAAAGTATAAAAAAGAAAAAAAAAACGAGAGGAGAGTCGCCCGCGCCCTCCGCGCCAAGTGCACGAGAGAGCTGTGCTCTCTCGGCGGCGCGCCGTTACGTAATCGCGAAAATTAATGTACGTTTCGCCTGGCTGTAAGCAGCCATTAGTCCGTTCGAACGCACACATCGAGCGTCCGAGCTCGATTCCCTATAGACTTGACATTAGATTCCAGCGGCCTTCTCGCGCGCAGCTTCCCCTCTCCGCGTCCGCCGCGGCTCCGAGCGCCTTTCTCTTCTCCGCTCTCGCTGTGTGTGCGTCTGTGTGTTTGCAGTCGATGATTCCGTGCGAAGTGCAAGAATCTATGCCGCTGGCAGGGGAGCGCACCGAAAATTGCACGCGATCGATTTCGGCGCGAGATTCGGGTGTGTTTTTTTTTCGGGATTGGCGAGGATTTCTGGGGAAAGGGAATTTTTAGTCGAGAGCTTCGAAGACTGCAGACAGAGGGTAAAGAAGTAAGAGCTCTGATTTGTAAGGTCGTTTGGTGCCGTTTCGTTTGCAAAGAGCAAATTAAGGAACGGTTCTTTCAGAAATTTATAACGATTTTTTTTGGTTGATTTTTAAAAATAAAGACCTACAAGTACAGTCTACTTTTATCCCTTATCTCAAATAATAATCTATAATCGATATTCCTATAAAAAAGCAAAACTTTGAAACTGCTCGTAAAAAAAACATCGCAAGTAACGGCGTCGAGCACGTAATTTTAGACAAATATTACGTCAGACTTTCGAAAAAATTCTAATATCGCATTGTAAGATTAAGAGTATATTATATCTTCGCGCCGCGTTTAGCATTTCAAGTTTCGTCTTCAATTAACTTTTTTAATCATCTTATTTTAAAATTCATGGCGTATACCTTAGCCGAAGCATTGCGTCAGTAATATATCCAACTGCAACTCCGTTAATTATTTTTAATTTTTATTTCCATGAGACTTTCAGATAATTACACACATCCGATCATAGAACTCTCAACCTCCTTTGAAGAATAATAAAAAGAAAAAAAAAGCTAAATTCTCCTCGAACCTTCCCAGTTTCTTAACACGAAAAACGGCGCATCTCTCCCCGTCTAGCCGCAAAAAAACTGTCAATACAATTCCGCCGTTTATTCATTTCTTCTCCGCAAAACTATTAACAAACGCGTGTAACGTATCTTTGTATCTCTTATTTCTGCTCGCGCACACAACACACACACACACACATACACACATAAGCGCGTAGACATTCGCGCGAGCAGTTGCATAGCTCGTTTTGAACGCTTCGCTTCTTGCGAGTTCGAAGAGATTGCATTCTGTTAGGTTTGCGTATCGTAAACCGTCGAGAGGAATAAGGCGTCGAATCGATTGATCTGTCCAAGGACAAGATAATTCGTCGAGCGATTGGCTGGGGTTTTTCTCTTTCATCGTACGATATTTGCATGCGTTAAATTTTTTGTCCGCGAGCTCTTTTTCTCTCCTCTAAATGCTCTCGTGGCTCGTTCGGCTTTCTGGAAAAGTTTTATTTTGATTTTAACAACCGGTTTACTTTTTCGCGCGTTGGCAAATGTTTGATATATTTTTATATATATACTTTAGGCGCGCAATTATCAAGCCTTTTGAAATCTGTTTAATTCTATTTTTATGCAACGTCTTAACGGTGCCTTTTAAGTCCACCCATAAATTTCCTATGCGAATCTTTCGAGATCCATTAAAACTTTCTTAATCGGACAGTGAGGAAGTATTTGTGTCATAATAATATCAATGAAAATGCACTGTGTAGCAACATTCATTCAAGTATGCTTAATTAAAAGCTACAAAAAAAAAACAAACGCCCCAAGAATTTATCGAATTTGAATAGTCAATTAAAATAACGAAACGTGCATAAAATTGCTTTATTTCTCGAGTTCGCACAATCAACGGCATAATAAAAAAAAAAATCTAAACAAGCCGCGATCACTCACACCGAGAGGAGCGTTTATACACTCACGTATAATTTCCCCTGACGTAAAGTAAGACATTCTCGTAACTAAGTGTGCCTCGGATTCGCAGCGTGCAACGAGCTCCAATCCTCCGCGCGAGAATCGAAATGATAACAAACAAATCAGTCGATTGCGAAACGGCCTCTCTTCGCGATCTCCAATTTTTCCTCCTCTAATATATACTTTCAAAATATAAGCTGCCTTATATATGCTTTAATTAACGTTAAAACTATAAAAACGAACGAGATAAATCGCGACACGTTTCCCACATAGCGTCTCCATAAAAAGCAGCCTATCTGGATCGATAAAAGCCGCGGCTAATGTTTAGTCTCCCACTCGCATTTTTGACGGCGGAGCGCGGCGGATTATCTCGCGGCGCGGGGCTTTCACTGTCATTGACAATCGCCGCGCGCCGCGAGTCGGTTAACGGCTCTCGGCACCTTTGCGAGAGAGCCTCGCCGAGGCCGTTGGGTCCGTTTAGCTGCTCGTTTTAACGATTTATTTAAATATCCAGCGCGGACATACGACGGCGCGCCCGTCGCGATTAATTTGCATAATCGACGCCTTAGAAGCGGTAAAGAGAGCGCGAGCTGTGTGTGTTTGTGTGCGATGAAAATTCGCGTTGGCTTTCGGTTTCGTTTCGTTGATGAGGCCCGAGTTTACGAGGATTGTCGGTTCTTGTGACGATTCTTTGCTTGTTTCGGTACGGAGGATGATTTAGAGACTCCGTAATAGGAAATGTAGTTTAGAGGGGAACGGATTCGCCGAGTTGTGCATGAAAGTAAGAGCTGTGTATTACTTCATTGGGTTCATTAGAATGTAGTCGTTATGTTATTAAATGTCAGTAAATGTTCTGTTAAATATCTCGGAGAACGTTTGTTAAAAAAACATTCAATTAGAGCACTTTTTTTTTTATTTTGGGAAATATTTTTTTCAACCTGCAGTATAGTTCATTGTTTGGAATTTTCAATAAACGAGTTCTTTAACGGTACTTAAACGCGACCTACATACTTTATTTAAATTATTTATTTTCAATGGAGTGTATACGATTAATTAGCGCATTAAAGCGAATTAGAAATACCCGCTTTAATAGAGAGAGAGATTCTTAAGTTTCCGATAAAAGAATTTGGCGAATAAATGGAAGCGGCCCGTAATATAGTAATAAAATTCATCCCCGCGACGCAGTCACGCACGTAATTTCATTAACGGGCCAACATAATAAAAGCAGCTCGCGCCGCGCGGCCAAATTTAATAATCACTCGGCCAATAACGTAACCGTTAACAACAAAATTAAGCAGCCGAGCGAGAGCAGTAAAAAGTGGAGCCAACCCAAACACACCGAGAGAGAGAGAGATCCGAAGCCGCTAAAACCGAAGAATTTCCATGAATATGCAAATTCAGGGCGCGATTTTTCTCTCTCTCTCTCGCCGAACACTTTCTCCGTCTCTCTCTCTCTCGCTCGCTGTACTAGCTCCATTATCTTGACATTACAGCCGCTCGCTGCCTCGCGTCCCACTAACACAGTGCCGCGCGGCGCCGCGCGCGCGCGCGTTCTGGATTACACATTTAAAGGCGCGCTCGCTCGCGCTCGTTTTACGATGAAAATTCCTCACCCGCCGCGGCTTTCGCTTATTCTCCTCGCTGTAACGCCGCGCGCCCCGAGAGAACTCTCCGCGCGCGCGCGCGCGCGTAATTATTACGCGCGTCGGGAGATGTATTGTCGCGCGATTAACGGCGTCGCGGCGAGAGAGCCTAACTCGATTATGCAATCGAGGTCGACGCCGAGTTTTTCGTTGTATTCGACGTTATATCTCGACGAATTTAGCCGCGTATTCTCGGACGCCTCGTCGATACGCGACGATTGGGGTTGCGGAGACCGTTTTTGGATGACACCTTTTTTTTGCGAGGGGCGTTCGCTTTCATATTTGAAGAGTCCGATCGCTCGGCGGACAATCTGTCGAGATTCGCGAAACGGTATACGTTTTCCTTAACTTATTGAAGAGACGCGAATATACGCGAATAGCTCGATTTTTCTACGTCGACAATAGCAGCGTTATCTGATCGATTTTTAATTGCTTTTTCGAGTATCGATCGGAGCGAGCAGCTCTCGGCTACATAAGAAACCGACATAAAGCGGTATTTTTTTCAATGCATCCCATTCATGTGTCGTTATGCAGTCGCATTACAAACGCCACAAGGTCGGTCGAAAGTGAAAAAAAGCCTCTCCGCTCTCGCCTGGCAAGACCGGCGGAGGAGGCGGGGAGGGGAACAACAATAATTTTTATAAAATGAAAAGTTGAGAAACAAAGTGAATGTAAAATGGTGAAGTGCAATGTGTGTGTTTTCGAGGCAGGTATATACTATATCGCTCATAGGAGAGTATCACACCTGAGCTCGAGATAGGCGTTATTTATTGCACATTTATTCAATGGAGACTTTTTTTCCAAGCCTCCTCCATGACGCACTCCCGTAATGGCCGCGTAACATTGCGAAATAAACAAACACACACGGCTCGTTTTTCCTCCTCCTCCTCGCGCGTCTCTCTCGCGGGTACACTGCACATATTATTGATAAACGAAAAATTAATGGCTTGAAAATCCGCGAAAAATGTAGGAGCTGCGGGCTCTCTCGCGTATAATTAGCCGCGGCTGTCTTTTGCTCGCGCTTTATTGTCGGCTGCTTAAAATGCTCCCGAGTCCGCGGCGCGCGGAGTATAACGCTCTCGCGGAATAAAAGCGTTTGTTATAATCTCGCCAAAGTGGATGTATTAATCTCAGGAATTTTCTCATTACTTTCGCACTTAACGGCCGCGCTTCGTAACGAAGTGTCGAGATATACCAGCGGCGGGTATTGTGCCTCGATAGAGACGTAAAATATACGGTATTTTACAGTTAATTCCTCGCGACGGATGTCTTGCCTTTTGCGAAAAAAAAAAAAATTCCGAAATCGAGGGCCGAATAATTCATCCGTCCGCTATTTAATAAATCGATCGGCAGAGCGTTTATTAGGCTCGTTGTTCGCCCGAGAGACCGAGAGCTCTCGGTTATTTTCGAAAGGCGAGTTTCCGCCGAGTCGTCGAGTCCCGCCATTGACGCAATTAAGGAAAGACATTTCGTGGAAAAGCAAAATTAATTAGCGAAAATAGCTCCAATGCCGTTGATCGTTGTTGCGTCGTTTCTGTGCCTGCAGCAGGCGATATATTGTGTCTCCTGCATTGGGCAGAAACGTGAGCGGGCGCGGTTTGCTGTCTTCTGCGTTAACTAGTTTTTGTACTCTCCGTCTCTCTCCCTCTTCCTCCGCCGACTTCCTTTGTAAAACATTAATCTCCGTGTATATGCTTCATTCGGTTTCTGTTCCCTCCCATTTTTTATGAATATCATCGCGCGAATATCCGCCTTTATTTCCAAGTTGATAACGGTATTAATCAGTTATTGTTAATTAATGAAATTTTATTAAGCGAATTCCAGTCTAGATTGTTGATACCGTCTCATAAATTTACGATTCAGTCGCCAGTTAACAATCTATCTGATTTAACTAATAAAATTCCTTGCAAAACATAAAATACGTTCTCTTCTCCCAGCGCGCATAAATACTTGCAATAACTTTTGTCTCCGATCCTCAATTTACATAAAAGAGCAATGAATAACAGTGAAAACGCAAAACAGTTCCCTCCGCCTAACACGCGGCAGACGTTCCATATACTCTCCGCCTAATGCTGACACGCACCGCCGGGCGTTTTTCGGTTACGACGCTCTCTCTCTCTCTCTCTCTCTCGCACCAACAGACACAGGCAGAGAGAGAGAGCCGCCACATCTGCCGCTCGCTCGACTGCGAGCAGGCCGCTCTACAGTCAACTGCGTGCGCCCGAGCGTAGGGGGGCCACGTGACGTCTAAATTCGAGGCGGCCATTTTGGAGCATGATTCATTTGTTTAGAATGGGTCGGATAGGAGTATAGGAGGCGGAGCCTAAACCCGGCTTGGCGCACACACCAAATCTTCCTCTCTCTCTCTCTAGGCCGGGAGAGCCGAGCGCCGACTTAGACACCCGATCCCGAGGGGAAGGCCACGCCGCCTTTTTTTTTCGGAGCCCGGAGAGAGTCTTTCGGCGCGGGGAAGCGAGGGGGGAAGGGAACTGCGGCTTCGGTGCGTTCGGTCGGCGAGCTTCCGTGTTTGGCACCGCGCTTAGAGATAGGACTAAAATGGCGGATGTGCCTGATATCCGTATCTTTCTATTTTGCTCTGCGTCAATTTTTTGATAATTCCTCCCGGCTTTTATTCGGCGTTTTAGAAAGAGTCGTTTTTTTCCGTTGTGCAAAAATGACGATTTAATAATATATTAGTTGCAGTCGATTCAAAGGGATTTTGTCAGACATTTTTTCAGTGAGGTTTGAAATTTATTTTTTTCGATGCTTGATAAATTATTACGACTGTATATAATTTATATTAAAAGTGACCGTTAAATATATTCCATCCCAGTTTCGCCGCATAGACTACCAGATAACAAGTTTAATAAAATCTGTGTAAATACATTAGATAAGATTAAACATTTCTTTCAAACTGTTTACTACTTCTACTAATCTGCTCATTTCTTGTTGTGATAACAATCATTATTAAATTAAATTGTCAGGTTGAGCGAGGCAAGTTTAGTCGATAATGAACATTTATCTGGCATTTTTAATTGATAAACATTATTTTAACGTGCGTTTCAGATTGGAGGCCATTTTCGTAAGCGCCTCGATCCAAGACTAAAATTTCCACTGGACTCGACCGAAGTTGAAAAAAAAAAAAAAAAAAAAAAAAAAGAAGCCAACTCACCCGTAAACTTGTATAATACGAAGCATTTTACGTTTCCCCCGTATATATACGCAAAATGACTCCGTATTATATTCTAAAGGATTTAACGAGTGCGAGTAACTCCGGCATAAGTAATACAAATCCAGGCGGCTGCTAATCCATAAAAATAAAAGTCCCCGCAGGAGAGGTGAATTACATTTTTTTTTTAACGGCGATAAATCTCCCCGTTAAAACAGCTCGCGCAGTGCGCCCAGGCACTCGTTTTGCGTACACGGCGAAATTGCTCTATCCGCGCGGTGCGCTGCGGCGGCGAAAGAAAGAAAAGAAACGGAAAAGAAGAGGAGAAAAAAAAAGCGGAGCGCGCGCTCGGCCACTCATGCAATAACTATTCCGTCTAAAAGTCTCGCTAATAAACATTCGCTCGAGCGGCTCTCGCATTGACCTACAAATTCCTCCCTTTCGAAAACCGGCAAAAAATCCGTGCGAGCCGCGCGCGGCGAGGCGGCGTCGCGGCCGCCGCGCTTTTTCAATTACACCTTTCATTATAGGTGCATGAACCAGCGCCGCGGCGACTCTGTACGCACTTATGTAAGTCCCCTCCCCTCTCCCCGCGAGAGAGCTTATATGAGGCCAAGCCGACTGACTGCCAGCGTAATTACAATCGCCACTTGTTTCACGTGCCGCCCTGGTCCGCGACGACGAGATGCGCTGAATTTTTGTAGATTTTTATATTTCGTCGAAAACGGTTGAGCTCGTCTTTTTTTTCAAGAGACGTTAGGAAATTCAATTTGGCGCGCACGAAGAAAATAGTTTGTAACAAAAAAAAAGGTTAGTGTGTGTGCGGGGGAATTGGAATAAAAACTGTAACATCGGCTCGATTGCGCAAGTAAGAAACATCCATACATCAAATAAAACGCCGCAAAAATGTTTCTTCATCAGGCTGAATCCCACAACTATTGCTCAATGGGTTTCTTAGGATTCGAAAATAAAATGGAATGATAAAATTTTTTTTCCTCTAAACATTTTCGAGTCGCGTTCCCAACGAGCGGGAAATTGCACAACTTTTCATTGTTTTATTATAAAGACACAATGCATCCATCGGTCGCTCGGTTGTCACAAATTATGCCAACACGCCGTTATACCGAGAGGAGAGATAATTCAACGATCACTTTTGCGTGCCTCGCGCAAATTGAAATAACTCGGATAACACATATTCGCAGGTCAAAAAAAAAAAAAGAACGTTTAGTGCCGTCAAACATCGTCCCTCCTCTCGTCCGAATTTCTCCTTCCGAAAACAGATCGACGATCCGCTCGCCAAAAAAAAGGCGCGGCGGCGATGCATGTATGCAAATGCATACGGCTCGAGCGCGTCGCTCGAGCGAGGAAGAAAGAGGAAGCGGCAGCCAGCCGCGCTCGAGAGCGACGAAAAAAAGAAAGCGCCACCGCCGAGCGCGGCCCCCTTTTTTCGGGCCCAAGGTCGCGCGCGCTGCACACTGGGTCAGGCCTCGGTGCGCGCGGCGGGTAGTCGAATAAACTGTGGCTCGGAGATGCGCCGAAGTCAAAGCGCCAAAGCAGAGGCCGATGCGCGCGGCCGTTTTTTTTTATCTCTCGAGAGCTCGCTTTTGCATGCCGTTTGCTTTTTATGCGGAATCGAGAGAGAGAGAGGCCTTGTTTCTGCGCTCTGGAGACTCTTTTTAGACTCGGGAATTGGGACTGATGACGTTATTGCTAATAAAGTATCATTTGCTCTTTTCTTTTTATTAATTGGCCCGTTTGGCAACAAAGAATTTTATTTCGTTTCCGCTCGGCGATAAAAGCCCCGCTAATAAAACCAATCAGTACGGCATCCTTACGTAAATTATTACCGTCGCGAGAGACGCCGCGCGCATACCGAATCAGCTGCAAAACAAAGCCAAACGACGTCTTCGCCGGGGTATAATGATAATTGTTTCGCGCCGCTGTGCCTCAAAGGTAGGCTCCAAAGAGTTACCGATATCCGAAAGAGTTTTTATAAAAAGTCGAAGTGGCGCAGGTCTCGATATAGTTTTTTTAAAAATAATTTCGATCCGTGGGAAAATGTCTGCTCGGCTATGAAGCAATTGGGCTTTGTTCGCGATTTAGCGACGCATTCTGTAAATCTATCGGTTCGCATAAGCGGTCGTTTACCGATACTTGCGGGCTTAAACAGTTTCAGGTCCGCCTAATTTGCGTCACCGTCGACCCCCTATTTACGATCTTTAAAGAGAGCCGAGCGCAGAATTTCAGCGTCGAAAGCCCCCCGATCGATTAGCGCAAAACTTGGCAAAAAAAAAAAAATCCAAACCGCGCGTCGACTTCATTACGCTACTCGGTTGGAATTCCTCCGAGCTGCAGGCATACGTATATATATATGCAGACTCGGGCTCGTTCGCGCGACATCGGTGCGCAAAAAAGAATCTCAATCTTCCTTTCCCTCTCGCTCGAGAAAATCCCTCGTTGCAGCGGCGACGGCGGCGGCGTGCATTCGGCGCATGCAGCCGCCGCAGCGCGCGGCGGCCGGTATTCAAGCCTGTCGGAAAGAGAACGGACGCCGGCATCCGAGGAGGCCTTGACCGTATCTCCGCTTATCGTATCGGAACCGCGCGAGAGCGAGAGCGAGGCACTGGCTCTCTCTCTCTCGCTCTCCCTCTCCTCTTTCTATGCAGCTCCCCCCCCCTCTCTCCCCGACGCGAAGCAGCAGCGGCTGTGCAGCGGCAGCAGCATCTATCTATTTATCTGATTTTGTTTCTCCTCGTTTTTCTATCGACGCGTCTTTGTCTCCGGCGACTTTTTAGCGCTGGAAGGGGGAAGGGAGTGAGAGAGAGAGAGAGACGAAGACGGACGAGAGGAGGAGGAAAGTATGCGCCGGCAGGCGCAGAGAGAACCCGACTTCTTATTTGGGATTTTCTTTGTCTTCGAGCGAGGAGAGGCTCTTTGGTATTACGGCATTTGTATGCTTTGACGCTCGAGCGTTTTTCCCTCCTTTTTCACCGCCGCGGGGGGATTCGCCGCCGCCGCGCCGCGCGGACGGTTAATTGGTGAATTGCCAATTTTTTTTTTTTTTGTTCTTTTCGTTTTTTGTTTTGTCGAGAGCCGCTGCCGCTCCGCTATGGACTTTCGCAGTCGCTCGCGCCGCTTAATGGCCGCGCGCGTTTTACAAATTGCGCTTTTATGCAAATGGCCGCGGCGCGACGTCGAGCTTGGATTTATGAAATTAATTTACGAGCGAGAGAATTTCGTATTTCTTTGATATTTTGCAACTCGATCTCGTTTCCAGGGAGCTATGGGCAGCTCCTAACGTTGGAGTATGATGAACGCTTCTATTTTCGTTCCATCTTTGCGCTCGCTCGCCGATTGTTCTCTCGGGGGCTTGTGCAAATTTCGCTGCCGACTTGTTTAGAGCTCCAATTACCGAAGCTGGGAAATATAATTAAACGAGGGCGATCCTCGCCTCGTCATTTTCGCTGCTTTTATCGATATTCCGAAAGGCTCTCCGCGGCGAGAGAGAGAGAGAGAGAGAGAACGACGATCGAAACGCAAATGGTTCAGTGATTTCGTCGAGCGAAGGTTGAGAGATGGTGTAATTGCGCTTTAATAATGAGCGCGGCGCGCTGCGGAATTTTTTTTTCTTCTTATAATCATCGGCGCGGGAGAGAGAGGGGCGCCTAGTTGAATTATTTAAATGGACTATCGATGTTTGGAGTTGTATATATGCATTTTGAAATTCTCACCGACTCGTTATAAAAGGTTTATTACATTTATGTAAATGCCTACATAATTTACTATTTTGCGCGCGCGAGTACTGTTATTGAATTCTTTAATGTAACTGTATTGGCATATTTGCGTAAGTACGATGATAGGTTACTGTTTTGAGAATCTGTCGTTCTTTTTTTTCGTTTTTTTAAATTGCGCGCGTGCAAATGAATTTTATTGGGAAGTAAAACTTTTAACGAACTGTTATAAAAAGTGCGCGTAATTTACGAAGGCATACCGTAGACTGCAAGCAGCGTCGGAGATTTGTGCTTGATTAGATTTGGACTTTCGAGTGAATTACGAAAACGAATAAGATTACGTCCGATAAAACCCATCGAATATCGAGGAGGAGCTTTTTACGCTTTCATAGAATCCAGTCTAGCTCTTCGTTCTTATTGAATTTTCAAAACTTCGCGGAGACACATGCATGGCTTATAAAAATTTCATCGCCTCTCTGTCAAATTCTGGGAAAAGGAAATTCTCAATGAAACTCGTTCCTACGAAGCCGCGTTCATTGAATAAGGAGCGCATGAATGAGGAATTCCTCGGAATTTTCAAATTCAGGTTCAATAATCGCCGCGCACTAAAACCGTCTCTGCCTCGTCCGTCAGCCTCGAAGCGTCCACGGTGTCCGCGCTTCTCGCTCGTAGTATTAATTTCTCGAGTGCGGGACGGTGCAGCGAAATAATCCGGCGTTTGCGCGCAGCTCTGTTTACGCGGCTCTCGCGCGGAGATCTCGGAGCGCGAGAGCCGCGGCGTTACGTAAATAATCGTAATCGACGGGGGGGGGGCTTGCATGTGGTGCGCACACCTCGGTTCTCGCACCTTCGCGCGTCAATCATCGCCTTTCTCCGCGAGCACCGCTCGAACTTGCGCGCTCTGCTCTCGGCTTCTAGCCTTGAAAGTTAGATTATCGTTAAGGGACTTTTACGAGTCGGGCGGCGAGTGTGTGTGTGCGCGCGCGTGTAGGCGTGTGTGCGCGCGCGCGAGAGAGCCGAAGCCGGCAGATTTGCTGGAACGGAATTATTTAGCCGCGGTATGCGATAATGGTGGATGTATATATAAGAGCGGCGGAGGGTGAGAGAAAAAGCTCTCTCGGCTGCCGGAGAAGATTTCGTAAATCGGCGCGGGGAATTGCTTTGCATCTGGAGCTGCTGGCTTGATGCTTTTTTTGCCTCTCTCGATTTATGCAGATTTGGCGAAGGCGCGTTTTGTTATGCTTGAGAGAGGTTCGTGTAGGTTTTTGCCGGAGGATATAGGAGGAAGCGGGTATTGATTGCTGCATTTGATTGTTTTGATTAGGGGAGGCCTTGAATAAAGATTTATACAAAAAATTTACTTCTGATGACGCGGTGAAATTTGTATAAATAACGGTAAAGCTCGCTTGATTGTCTCGGATTGAGAACCGAGATTGGAATGCAGGTTTGAAATTATTGTATTTTTTCGAGTCAAGAATGATTGTACAAAACACCGTTTTAATTAAAAAAGGAATCGCATTAAACAAACTTCCATATTTTCCAACCAAAAATCGCTGTTTTCAAAACATACAAAAAAAATATTTAAAGCAGTGGTAGAACACGGCTCTAAATTTACATTCAAACTGCAAGTTCCTCCGTCAAAAATCAGCGAAATCACTCGAAATCATCGCAGTCCCCGACAATTTATTCTCCACCAAAAAAATCGGCAAAGCCGGAAAAGAAAAATTCCTCAACGGAAACTCGCGGAGCTCGTATATGTACGGCTTCCAACAAGTGTCACGCGGTCTCGGGTGCCGGGCTAAAATTCACACGCGGCGCGGCACGTGCTTCGGCAATTTTCCATCTCCCGGCAGCTCTCGCGCGCTCTTTCGCTCCGAACGAAATCAGCCGAAACGCTCCGCACACCCGCACACACATATACATACACAACCACGAACGCGCGGGCGAGAGATATAAAATCGGGCGCGCCTGCAAATCAGCCTGCAGCTACTCCCACACCGAGCCGCTCCGCGTGTATACGTATATATATATATATATCCGCGAGGATCCGTCTGTCTCTCTCTCTCGCTATCCGGTTCACGGCCAAAGTGCATTTCGGGGATACACCTACTTGTTGCGTCGGTGAGCCGCTCGATGCGCGCCTGAGCGTATATATACATATATATGAAGCGGCTGCACTCGCTCGAGCTTTATATACCGCCCGTACGCAAATAGACCGGCGAGAGTACGCGAGTGCAGGCAGGTGTTCCCCCCTCCCCCCTCCCCATTGTGGGGCTGAGAATTTTCGGCAGAGGCTCGATTCTCTCTCTCCCTTTCGCTGCTCGTTCGCTGCAGCTTTTTTTGCGGGTGGGTGCCTGTTTTTTTATTTCTCGCGCACCGAGAGCCCCGAGAGCTTTCATTCCTCTCTCGCTTTTCGGGGATTTTTCGACGAGCCGACGAGCGGTGTTTTGATTGATGGCCCGTGCCTTTTCGAAAGCTCGTCTCGCCTGAACGACTAGTTTTTTTTTTTCGGCTCGGCTGAGGTTCGCCGGCTTCAAAGGGGCTTTTTTCGACGCGTTCTACCTCGAAAGGGGAGTTTTGTTTAAGGGTTTAAGTGGCCGATAAACTATTGGTAATCGTTTGTTTATTTTGCGAAATAACTCAAGAATTTGGAACGGCTCGTTGACGTGATTTTTTTAGAGCTTTCTTGAACGGTTTATTGCGTAATATAAATATTACTTTTTTTTGCCTCAATCAAATATAAGGAAATTATAGGCGAGCAGTCAATGGCAAAATTTCAATCAATTCGTGGGAATTGTTCTTTTCTACAATTGAAACAATGTGAACTGACTGGATTCATTTAAAAATATACTGGTGGTGGAAGTTTAAAAGCAGAGCATTTTCCAGAGAAAAGAAACAACTTGTTGCTTTTTACCAAAATACAAAACCATTGAACAAAATTAGTATTGGCATTAAAATGGTCTAAGAATTAATAATAACCTCGATTATGTGTTTTAAAGTATTTTTTTGTTCAATTAAATTTATTAACACGAGAATAAAGTTTTATAGACTTAAGTTACCATATATTTTACAATTAGTGAAAATCAAATCCATTTTTGAGCCAGTTTATATAACTAGCCCATGACAAAAATGCTAGAAAAATGGTTGAATTTTTCTGGATAAAACAGCTAATGTTTTCTTAATGTATTTTAAATTCTTGTTATTAATCATTTTTTAATTTGTAGATACAAAAAGTGACTAAAAATCACTTTTTCGTTAAGGAATCATAAACAATAGTCTGGTAATGAAACACAAAGACAAAGTTAAATGGTGCGAGACTTATTACTTCTACCAGGAACAATGATCAACTTCATTGTAATTTTTTGAATTTCAAATGCGATCTCTAACTCAAAATGTTCTCACAATGTACAAAGTTCACCTAATAAAATTACTTAAAAATAAATAAATTTTTCGACAAATCCCCCATTAGAGTACTTTCAAATTTCCCAATCCAAAAGCACCACCAATAAAAACCTCCTTGACGCCTCGAACAATAAATCACGACCGCCTAATCCTCGCCCCTAAAAACCTCGAATCTCGCCGAGGGAGAATTCCAGCGGAAAATCCGGAGAGAGAGAGCCGATATATAGTCCGCGGCAGAGAGAATCAGCCCAGATTCAACAGGAGAGCGGAGGGGGGGGGGGCGAGAGCATAAATTTCGGGACTCCCACCGCCGTGAGAGAGAGAGAGAGAGAGAGAGAGAGAGAGAGAGAGAACATTAGCCCGATGCGCGGGAGGACGAACATCCGGCGCACGAACACACACGGAAGCGGCGGGCACGACGAAACCGGGCCATCTCACTTGTTGCGCGTCAGCGCGGCCGACTATATACATATATGTGTGCCTGGCACACGTTTTCGCGCGGAGAGCTATGTTTCCGAGTATTTGAATATTGCGTTATCCTCATTTTCCTGCGCTTTTTATTTCGTTCCTCTGTTCCTCTTTTTTTTTTTTTTTTGTTCGCGAGGTTTAATCAATTGTTTTAGGGGAATTGAGTTTCGGGTTTGGCGCTGACTGGCGAGGTATGTAGCTGACTTTATTGCGGAGATTAAACTTTTAATTCGAAAGCTCTGCCGCGGCTCCGTTTGCATTTATTAATGTCGGTTTGTTATTCGAATAATTAAATTGAAAATTTGTTATTCACGTGCGATCCGATTATGTGGTTGTAAAGTATACTTCAGTACAAAGAGTTGGTATCAGTTTTCATAAATCAGAACTTTAAAACGTGAAATGAAAATAAATTCTCTTGTGTTACTGTATGTTTTTGGATTAAAATTGCTTTCATAATTAGGTCAGCGGAATAACGCCGCAACGTTATTTACAATAATAGATTTTTTCTTCTAATTTGAATACAAAGTAACATGACACACTTATTCCAATTTACTGGTGCGCGTAAATTTATATTACTTGAGTTAACTTGATTGAATTAAATTTAAAATGCCCGGGAGCAATTTTAATTTTGAAAGCAGTTTAAATCTAATTTATATTCGAGTACATTCTGCGGCTGCAAGTTAAGTTCGAAATTTATTATTACGTTATTACGTGCGGGAAAGACACAATAATTAGGGCTGAAATTTAAAGATTAGCGCGAACCGCTTCGATTTGCTGCTGGCCATTTCATCAAAACAAGCCTCGAGGTTATAGGCGAGAAAAGTTCGTGCTCCGTATTTTTTTTTTTTTTTTTTTCCCGGTAGGAAGGCAATTTCAAGGAGTGAATTTGATTTATGACGTGCACTAAGTAATTTGCACATAAATATTAGCAACGAGCAAGACCATAAAAAGGAAAGTTACAAACTGCAAGTTATTGACCTAATTTTTATAGCGCTGGTAATCGATGGTTTGAAATTGAATATTAAGCTGAAAGTATGGCAAAATTTATCGGGGTTAGTAAACAATGCCATTAACTATTATTTAAAACTAATTTTTGCGTGGAATTGATGTTTAAATAATGGTGTCTATTTTATTTGAAATATCATTGCAACTTTTGACGACTATTTTCAATTTCTTTTACAAATCAATTATTATAATTAAATTATTACAATTAAGTTACCACGATATTAAATTGGCTATAAACGACACACCTTTAAAAAAAATACCCTCCACTCGTAAAAGTCAATAAAACCGAGTGCTGCTTTAAAAGCAGATTAAAATATTTTGCTGAAAATTAAAACCTTGAGAAAAAAAAACCACGCAAAACTCGAGCACACAACGCGACTCGCGCAATCGGTAAACAGGGCCTTCCAAAAAGCTATGGCCTCTGTCTCGGGCCGGTCGTCCTTCCCCTTGGGCAGGCCGCCTCAAAATGGCCACCTTCTCCATTACATTCGGCGGCGATTTCCGGTCTGTCCCTCACAAAAGCCTCCATTCAAGCCCGTCGAGCATACAAAACGCTCTCGCGCCTAACCGCAGAGCGCCGCGCCGAGCCTCGAAAATCCAGCCCCGCTCTCCGTCTCTCTCTCTCTTGGGCGACTTTCGGCCGAGTTCGCCGCCACCGGGCTTATATGTATACGTGCACTCTCGGCCGCTCGAAATGTAGAACAGACTCGCTCTCGATGGGTCACTCTCGCTCTCTTCCGCGCGAGCGACCGACGAGAGGGAAATTTGGCAGCTGTTTTAAACCGGCGCCCGCCTCTCGCTGCACGCACACACACAGAGACACCTTGCCGGCTCGCTCGTTCGTTCTTCCCCCGCGTCCGTTTCTCTCTCGCTTTCTCGCATTCATGCGGAAGCTGAATCTGCACTGCGCGGCTTTTTTGTTCCCTTTCGTCGGAGGGGGAGAAGCGCGCGGCGAGAGCTTCTTCTTTTTCTTCCTAGTCTCTAATGCCTCGTGTACACGCTCTGTTTAAGCTGATTGCGCACCGGACTCTTTAGCTTTTCGATACGGAGGCCGGGAGTTTTGCGCCGTTTCGAGCTGTCGAGGGCACTGTTTTGGTCGGAAGATATATAGTAGAGTGGAGATTGTTAATTAATTATAATCATTTTTTTTTTTAACCGCTCGAACGGCGAAGGTAGGAAAAAGGAATCGTTTATAATCGGTTTAAAGTACGCCCCCGAGCGCGTTTCGTGCACAGAGAGAAGTTTTTAACGTTGATGCACTTTATAATTCAGAATTTAATATGTAAAATTCGGTAAAAACATTTAATTACACGCTACTTAAAATACGCAGGTTTCGCTTTAAATTTAAAATTACGGCTAACCCCATTTCAACTTCTTTTACGTTTTTAAACTTCCTCTCTCCGCACCGCACTTTATTTATTTATCAAATATTTTCATTGTAATGATACGTTTAAAAATGATCGCTCACCGATATATTTTTCATTCGATTGCGTTTTTGCAGCGCGCCGCTCAAGGGGTAACCACACACGTCGGCCTTTTGTTTCAATTGTTCTTTTATTACATTACGCTCGTAATAAACTTCTTTGCGAATTCACTATCTTAAAAAATGTTTTCGGCATAAATAGTTTTTAGTAACAAAAACTAATAAAGAAGAAGATTTAGTAAAAAACACTTTATTCGGTCTAGTTATCAAAATCAGTAATAAAAATCCGAGTGAAAACGAGTTACGACTAAGAGAGCATCGTACAGAGAGCCGCCCAGCAACTAAAATTTTATTCGGCAAACTCCTATTTTTCAAGAGTCGAGCGGCGTGATAAACCATTTAATAAAAGCTCAAACGCCCACAAAATAACGAGCGGCCGCGAACAGCCTGCGAAAAAAGCGAGCAGAAAAGTACGAAGAGAGTAAGCGAGAGAGAGAGAGAGAGAGAGAATTGCATTCTCGCTCGAGCCGCCGGCGAAAACGGCTCACGGCGGCGGGGGAAGGACCGCCGACGACCGGAATAATAAACCGGAGAGTTAGCGGCGCACAATGCGACGGCCTCCTCCTCCTCCTGCTGCATTTTTTTTTTTTTTTTATTTTCATGCGCGCCGCCGCACGGCGTGTGTGCGTGCGTGCATGCGCGCCTCTCCCCCGTTTTTTCCGCGCGCGCCCCGCGCCTCTGCCTGTGTGCGTCGCGAGAGCGCGAACACACTCGTAGCGTGTGCAGTAGCAGCGGCAGCGATTGTTCCCCGCGCTCGTGCGTACATACGCCGCGCAATATTCATTCGGCAGTTTGGCAGGCGAATACTGCCTCGAAAAAAAAAAAGCGCGTTGGGCGCCATTTGTCCGAGCCGCGCCGCGCGTTGCATGCAGCGCACACACCCGTCGCGAGTCTGCCGCCGCCGCCGCCGCGCGACGACGAGCAGCTCTCTCTCTCTCTCGCTTTTTTTCGCTCGCTCCTTTCTGCCTGCGCCCCCCCTCCCCCCCTCTCGCCCTTTCTCGTTTTTCTCTCTTTTAAACGCGGAAATCGCTTCTCTCTCGCTCGTTCTGGAGCTGCTTTTTGTATATACGGGGATGTGCGCCGCCGCTTTATTTAGCACGCGTGTTTTATCGTTGCTGCCGCTGCTGCTGCTCGCTGCTCCGTCCTTTTTGCATTACGCTTTTAATGTTAAACATAACGCAAAAAAGATGTTCTTACGCTGAAAGTGATTTTAAGCTGTCGTTAATCGTAATTATTGCTTTGGTAAAGATGTTTACTTACAATTAACTTAAAATATGGGCATTTCGCTTCATTACCGAGATTTTGAGTCTCGTTGAATGGCTACGTTAGGTGAGCTCTACGAGTATATTAATAACCTAAATGATATTAAACAATTTTAATAGTTTCTCAAATACAAACGTGATAAAGAATCTTCTATTATGAACTGAAAAGCGTAAGCGATTGTATGTTAGAGACTGTATTAGACTTTTGATAAAATGAATAAAAAAAACTGCAAAAAATGTATAAATAAATAATTATTTTGTTAAATGAAACTATCTAAGAGCATGCCATTATCTATCAATCTTACAAGTTTTAGTTATTAAATAATCAACGTTCGTACTTTATTTAGCTACATCAACGATCAGTAAGCGAAATAAACGAAATCATCGTCTTCGTTTCCGAATCAGATTCGAGAATCCATTTTACGCCGTCTCCTCTCCGCCATACTTAAAAGAAGGAGAAAAAGTGCCGAAAGGAACGAAATCCTCGGCGGCGACCTCGTAAAAACGGCGAAAACAATTTTGGCGCCCGAGCGCAAAAAGGCCGAAACAAAGCGAGAGAGCGCGGCGCAAAGAGGGGCCCGGCCTTTACGGGGCGACCCTCTCCAACCCCTTTCACTTAGCCCGAGCAATCATTCGGCGTGTTTTTGTGCGCGCGGGCCGCAGGTATGGAGGCCATCGGGCCATCGTCCCAGGGGCCCCACAAACACACATATCCTCGAACCGGATCCTTCGTCTCCCGCCCCCCCGAAATTCACTTTCAGCCTGCACACCACGGCGGCGGCGGTGGTTCACTCTCGCTTTCGCGAGCAACGGGCCAACTCTTGCTTTCGTTCGGCCGAAAACCGGTTATTCGGGCCCGCGCTCGCGCAAAAAGGAAGCGAGGCTTTATTCGTCTCTCTGCCTCCTCCCCTCGTTCGCCGAACTGACCTGGGCCAAGTCGAGTGCACGGAGTTGCGCGCCGAATATAAAGCGGACTTCTCTCTCCTCCTCCTCCCTCGTTCTCTCTTTCTCCTCTCGTTCGCGTCCGTACGCGGGGACGGGTGGATAAGTATTGGTGTGTGCGGCGCGGCCCCAAGGGCCACGGTCATCCAAAAATACGAGAGAGCCCGGCCGCCCGGTTTCTCTTTCTTTTATTATTCGCGTGCAATGCGCCTGTACTTTCACTCGGGTTCTCGGGCTGTTTTCCCTTTCCGTTGCCGAGGCTCTCCGGCCGAGGCTCTTTCCTCGCTTCCTCGTGACCGCAGAGTTTCACGGTTACCGAAATTACGTAATTTTTTGTTTTATTAACGACCTTCCGGTTTTCGCGTGTGTGCTTCTGTTGGTTTTCCGTTGACGGATTAATGGCGCCCGATGTATTTTTGAGTGAATATTTTTTGTTTGTTTTTCTTTTTTGCAGAAATTTATCAGCGATTTGGTCTTTGAGTAAATTCATTGCAAAAGTGATTTTTCTTTGAGGAGACGTTACAAAATGTTTTGCTTGCTTTTATATAGAGGATAATGAATCATTTTGGTGTACGTAAATTGTTGCACATGATTTATAATATGCTAAAGCGTCTTCTTCCACTGTACGCTCAATTGAAATTACTCAGATATTTGTTTTCGATTATTGATAAGTTTTTTTCAACTAGAAAGCTTAAAAAATTGATTTGCAAGATTCTTTGTAAAAAGCCTTTTACGAGACTTTTCATCTCTGATTAATGACTAATCAACGACGATAACAAAAAACTACTGTATACAGCAGCCTACTGAACACGAGAAAATCGCATAGTAAACTCGAATAAAC
>UCOL01000942.1:0-46682 GCA_900474335.1 Ormyrus nitidulus
GTTCTAATGAATATTTTTAACTAGTTTTTAACATGGTCTTGGATAAATAAAAAAACTATAGAGCTACCTTAATCACTCTAAGAAAATGAAACATCATCAGAATTGAATAAACCTTAAATTATGCTGTAATCCTTATTCTGCCACCTAAATTGAAATATAGAAACTCATACGAAAATTTTCTACCGTTACAAAATACTTTCACCTTTTCATATTTCACAAGTTTTCATTATATGTAAACGTTCTCCAAGTGAAAACGATAATATTAACATTAAAATGTAAATATACTTAATGCGTCTGGAAGATGATCGTATTTCGACAATTTTTCGAGTAAACAGTTTTTAAAAAGTTTAAATTTACACATCATGCAATTCCTATTCTGAATTGAGAAGTGTATGTATGACATTTAGTACAGATCAAACATTTCATAACATTGATTTACGAACAATAAAGTCGTTAAAAACATTCCTTAAAAAAAGAATTATTTATATCATTTACTTTATTAAACATCATTATCTTTCATTTCAAACATTATATGCCTGGATCTAAATACTTTACTTTCAATTACACGGGCTATTTGTTATAGTTTTTTTTGCAACGCCGCGAATCGATTGCGCATCAATGAGCTGTTGCTTAAAATCTTGCGCGATTCAACAAAAAAAAAAAAAAAAAAAACATACACACTCCGAGCATCGGTATTTCCTCAGATATTTATCGCAATTACCCATAAATCCTCCTTTATATATCTCGACCAAAATACATAAACACGCCGATATAATTACCACTTTCAAATTAAAACCTTACAACTAACCGTCCCCGCCATTCTCTCTTTTGATGCGCAACAAAAGCAAAAGCGAGAAAAACAAGCCGTGCGCGCTCACCCTGTTGACGGTGTCGTAGGCGAGGGGGCAGTCGTCGAAGATCTTGTTGGGCACGGGCAAGATCGGCGACGGCCGGTCCCCGCAGCCGTTCAAGTAGCTGAGCTCGTAGGTCGTCTTGTCGTCGAAGCAGGGCCCCTGGCTGAGCAGGTTCTCCTGGCTGGGCACGCGCAGCGGCCCCCGAGCCGGCTCGCACTGCGGCCAGTAGCTCAGCTTGTACGTCGTGTTCGTGTCCACCTTCGTCGACGGCTTCTCGTACTTCAGCGGTTTCTGCCAGTGGTGCTGCTCCTGCGGGGAGAATTGTATTTAGCTTGGTGTAATTTGTAAAAAAAATAACATTTTTGCGGTCACTTTCACTACGACGTAATATTAAAAAGCATGCATCCTGCTTTGGCAATCCGATTGCTTTACTTTGGCGGAGAATAAAAAACGAAGCGCCTCTCGTTCGGAGCGGCGTTCCGCGTCTCCGCGACTGTTTTCGTTCGCTCCGATATTACGCGAGCTCGTAGCGACGGCAAAAAGCGCCGCCCGCAACGACGCAATCGTATCGAAATGCATTGCGCCGCTTAGGTCTTACTCGGGGGGGTTCTCTTACCCGAGGAACTGGTCCGTTGTCGAAAAAGCTGAGTTTGTACGTCGTGAATCCCTCGAGAGGCTCCGTGGACGGCTTGTAGCACTTGATGGGCGCGAACGATTTCACCCGTTCGGTGCAGTTCGAGTTGTAGTAGCTCAGTTTGTACGTCGTGTCCTCTGCGGTAAACAATGAGCAATGAGTTTTTTACGCGGTCCGCGGTACGCGTTGGAATATTGAAATTTTAGAGTGTTAAAGGCACTATGAAAATAAATGATTTTAAATCAAATTATCGCAGAGTTATGTTCTCAATTTGACATATTTAAAAAAGCAGTCGAAATTCAATGCAGCTCCAGTCCAATCCCAGAACCGTATACCTGCATCCATTTCAACTGAATAAATTAGACGGATTAACTCTACTACTCCGTACTTTCCAGCGGACACGGGGAAAAGCATAGGCCATCATCGTTTTTAAGTGGCTCGCGTTTGGGTTCGTATTTCCACGTGAAGTCGACCTTCTGTGTGGTGCAATCCTGCATCGGGCCTCTACCAAGTAGCTGAGGCTTGCAGGGAAGGATCGGTTTTTCTTGCTTCGGAGTCCAATTACCAAGGTAACTCATCTGTCGTCGTGACGGAAAAATTTCAGAATTAATACGACGACCGAACTGTGTTTTTTTTTATTTCTTTCTCTGCCTAACAATTAAAAATGTATTGTCGCTGCACAATGTATTTTAAAACTTAAATAATTGAATACACACTGCTACCCGCGAAGATGCCATAAGTAGATAAGATTTGGAATGAGAGTTGGGTTGAAAAATGAAAATGAAAGTATCTACTTGATGTGTTGTGTCTCTTGCAAAGGGGCCTTGTGCAACTGTCAGGCATCCCTCCGGTACAATTGGTGCTCTTCTGTCGGCTGGATTATTCCAGTATGACAGTTTGTAGGTTGTGGCTTTCTCGATAGGACATTCCGGTTTTCGGTAGCACTATACAAATATAAAATTTTTCTCGAATCAAGAAATACAATCATAATGAACGATTAAAGCTGTATATTTAAGAAATTTACGTTAATGGGTCTGAAGGACTTTGGTACTTCTGGCTGAACATATCGCTGTTAAAGAATTCATCGAAATTAATATCCGTACTTTTTTTATAAGATTAACCTGCAGTACTGGAATTAAAGAGCTTACGAATGCCTGATGTGCAAGCGGTTTGCAGCAGCAACAGTTGCAGCACTCATTGTGGCCCACCTGCGATATTTTTAAATTTTCGTTAGAAAAAAAATTTAAGTTTATTCAAATACTACGTTGAACATTGTTCGTACTCTAATTTTGTTCTTGATTTCTAAGATAGAAGGTGCCTGTTCACGTGGGAACCTAGAAGGTGCAGCCGATTTTAGCAGGATTGCTTGTTGAAAAATGAAAAAAATTTGACACAAATGTGATTAACTTACGTTTTTCGTTGTTCGCAAACTTCCATTTTTTAAAGAGCACTTAATAATTTATCAATAATTAACATAGAATTTATGAAAATAGAGAATTTAGATGCCCAATGCGTTCGGCGAATTTTCCGGGTGAAAACTGATCTGACCAGAAATTTGGAGCTCAGGTTAATGGCATAAAAACAGTTGAATTTACATATATCGAACTAAACTATAACTACAATCTATATATTCAATAAAATCTTTTAGTGAGTTATTATGATTAAAAATCTAAGTGTGAATAAAAAGGTAGACAAATAAAACGCCATAGGTACTTTTGCAAAAAAGTTTTGATCACTTTTACGCTTTATTCGTTTTATATCACGCTTGGTAAAAAAGTCAAGATACATTTTTCTTTCACTCAAGAATAATCGGGCTTCCCTTTGCCACGTATCACATTCAACAGACAAGTAATCAACAACGTTACTCTTTTCAATGATGAAACAGTGACAACACTAATCAATTGCAATATTGACAAAAAAATAATATCATTTTTATAATATTCAAATCATTAACAATATAATTCCTCGCTAATTACTAAAATTCATTAGTCGATCGATACAATTCAAGCGTATTCGCTAAAAAAGATTCCCTTTTAGGCTAGGTATTGAACAGATCAAAACGAAATGTTTCTTAGAGCCTGTCTTAGGCACTGTAGTAGAATAATATCCTTACGATTAGCTAGAAAAAAAAACCCTCGTATCAGTACAATTATTTACGACAACTCGAACCTTTGCTGCGAAATGTGAAAAAAAAGGCGAAGGTTCGACGATCGCGAGTGGCAGTCAGTTTAAAGAATTATATATTTCGAGCATTCGAGCTCTCAGATATACATAAAATAAGCACAGCACGGCACTTTAAAATTTTTGTATATACATAAAATATATAACGCCAGGGAGCCATTCTACGTGAAAACGTTCTTCCTGCCCAGAAGAATTTCTTAAACTAAAAATGAGTATCAGGTGAGAAACTAATTTTAATCAAAAGATATCTTTTGATTGTCTAAATTTTCTTTTTATCACAATGCGCTTTCTCACTAATTTTTGCAGTATTCTGCAACCCTTTAATTTGTAAATTTTATTATATAAATATTATCAGTGACCATACATAGTAACGAAAGTAACGTAAAAACTTAGTGTTGAATTTGCCTATATAAATGACATTTATCTCTAATTTATACCACCTGGTAAACACTTTTAGATATAAGTCTTTTTTGGGCAAGTGAAGCGATAGATTTCGCGTCTAATGACTCACTGTTATTTTGCTTTCATCAGAGCTATAAATAAATAGAGACAGAAGGAAAATAGATACAAAGTTTTCAACCTTGTCTAACTTGTGTCATATCTGTTTTCGACAATAGTAGACTATCATTAAACTTAAAACTTTCAAATATAAGAATAGTTTTGAGTAAAAGAATTTCTTAAAGCTGTAAAGAAATTCTACAATTTACAAGTTTCTTCAAATAATGTATCATTTACTTATAATAAATTTTGATACCAAATACGCTATTAAAACATTTTGCACAAAAGTACAAAAATAATTTTGCTTAAAATGAGAAAATACATTGAATTCGCAAAAACGCATAACAAAGAGACTTTCAAAACAAAGTCTGCTATAAAATTGAAGTGGCGAACAACACTTTGTCAGTCCGACTTACAAAATATCACCGCATAAACAAATTTCAGTATTAACTTAGGTTCTTCCCAAATAAAATAAATAAAAAAGTTTTATCTTTTGAAAAAGTCAAAATACGATTGCCTTTCTTTATCATGCAGAACAACGCGAACGCTCTCGCGAAATTATCTCAACTTTCGCCCGTCCGTAATTTCACAAAGTGACTTTGACTAGTTTTACTCGCCACCTCTTCAAATACGATACAAGACGTCATTACAAAACGAGCAGAAATATCCTTCAGAAATCTCTAACAGTATTTTTCGCGTCGATCGATAATAAAAAAAACCTTCCTTTCATCGATGTGACAAAAGTCATTGAGAGCAAAGAAAAGAAAAAAAAATAAGGACGAATTAAGCCAACGTGAGGCCGAATCTCTGGGCTATTTGAGGCGCGTGGGTCGTGGCTACAGCCAAAAGTAGCGGCAAATCGGCGGCGTCCACGTCAAGGAAGTTCGTCAGGTTGTCGACACTCGCATCGCCCAAATCGGCTGCCAAGAGGAACTCGGCGAGGGTCTCACTGCGTAGCCACATCTCGCGCAGTCTGCTCTCGAGCAGCTTTATGCACTGCAATTTAAAGAGGAAAGGCATTTTTCATTGTGTAACAGGTTGCACTCACGTATACTTCATTTTTGAACGTATGCTAAGAACGAAAATAATGTTCGATTGACGTTATTAAGTAATAAATAATCTCGACATTAATTTTGGAGTTTGACGTCTTCAAGAGGACGTGAAAGGATATTTGATTTATAAATACTTATCAATATTATACACCCTTTCGAAAGCTATACACAAAAATAGTTTTCAAAATAAACATAAACATTTTATTAGAAAATTAATAAAAAACTAAATATTCACCTGTTCAGGTGATCGGAACTCTTTCCACATAAAACTAAAAGCTTCCAGCATATTTGATACAAGCCTGGACATCCCCACAGGCATCGGCGCCGAGCCGGAAGTATTGGACACGAGGCCAACCTGCCAGTTATCCAAATCACCAAGAATACAGAGAGCTTCAGATATAGGTTGATCAATCAGCGGGAACTTGGCTTCAACGTTGAGTCCTTCCCGAATCGGCCACCACCACTGATCTTTTTCATTTGTCTTTGCCTTCTCACTATCTCTTGGTACGTCTTTTATCGACTTCCCATTGTCTCTTCGCCTGCCTTTCTTCTTGCTTTTTGTGAAGCCTTGCACTACCATTCCCCAAGTGTAGCCAGAGTCTGTATCTGTCAAGTTTGAAGTTGAATTCACTTTCGAACTGATAAGACTTTTAGAGAATCCAACGCGCTCGCTAGATTTTTTCCTTAGTAGTGGTGGTACTTTTTTAGATCTAAAAGTTAAAAAATTCCAATTAAGTTATTTTGTATTTCTTAAATTTAAAACTTCATTTTTAAATGTAGGAAGAATTTATTGATAGACTATGCTTAATTTTTCGAAATTAATTTAAATAACATTCCAGCGAGATCGTTATTTACTTCTCTGACTATAATTTTATTAATCAAAGTTAAATTAGTACAATTAAACAAATATTTATTATTGAAACATTTTATATATTAAATAAAACTATTTAAACATATTCTATCAACAAGATTCTTCCCTGTCTTAATACCAATTCCGAAGATTAATATTTAAAAAAGTTTATCTTCTCAATACTATTTAAAAATGGCTCTACCTAGGCATAGGTAGTTCAATAACACAGCTGGTTTCGATCAGGGCCTCCAAGCTGTTAGATCTTCCTACTCTTGAGGATTCGGCACTACTGGAGCTGGCGCAACCTCTCAGAACCTCAGTGGCGTTGGTCGGCGTTTCGAGCATGAGCTTACCGTTGTCAAACCCGTTGGACGAGCTAGCGAAGCCCCTTTTACACTTGAGACAGATACCAAAGTCGTTCTCGCTGCCGGCAGGCGGTTGCATATTCTTTGATGACTCCGGGAAATTACGCTGCAGAATTTTACGCAGAACACCTTCGGGTAATTCGGCTGACGTACTTGGAACTCGCGTGAACGTGTAGGAACACTGGCACTTGCACGTAGACTTCAGACGCTCCCGTATGGAGAGATTCGGCTTCTCCTCGCCGCCTAGCGTAAAGTAGACCTGCGCTTTTACTTCGTGAGCCATGTCGTCTGCCAATGTGGACGGAAACACTAGTGATTGATCATCACTAGAAAGAATGGAAAACTTTTAATGTTATGGTTTATTAAATTTATTAAATTGGTTGCATTTTTTAAGTTTTGTAATAATCAGAGAATATCTTTTAATGAAAATTGCAAATATTTCTCAAATAGTTCTAATCTCAGGTAAAGTGATAAAAAAAAATGAAATAAAGTTGAAAGTCATTAACTTTTAATCATAAGTGTGTACTACGAATAAGTAAATGTCTTTCTTAAATACACTAAAAATGTAACAAAATATAAAACCACTTACAAGGCCTTATAACTCGCATCAAAGTTTTCAAGACCAGCAAGTTTATGGCGCCTGAAAGCAGCTAGGGTAGAATCAGCCGTAGCATCGACCACGTCATTGCTGCCATGCAATTTATCCAAATTCCTGAGGAGCGCATTGCTATCCTTGTAAATTTTCCTCTCATTCTCATCACTAACGATAATCTTGACCTTACTGGATGCTTGTCGTTCCTCCTCTTTCCTCTCCTGCGGCTCGCTGTTAGGTACAACCGAAGCATACTCATTGAGTTTGCTCTGCAAGGTACTACTCCTCTTGAGCTTCTTCACGGATGTTTCTTCCTTATGTTCGTAAACTTTTCGTTCCTGCACCTCGTTGGCCTTGCCGACGGACGAATTACCAATACATACGTCGAGTTTTTTGAGGCCCTTTCTAGGCTCCTCGCAAGACTTGGATTTGGTAATCGCATACGGCGTCTCGGTGGTAAGCTCGAGCTGCTTCGAACGCCTAGTAGAGCACTTGACTGGACGTTTGTTAAAGGTAGATGCAGTCGGAGGCGAGGATTGCTGTTGCTCGAGTGCAGGGTTTTTACGCAACGCTCGTTCCAGGATGGCAATCGCCTCCTGCACATCCATACGCAACGCACACCTACTCTCTTGTCTTTTCTCTACTAGGCCGCTGCGCAGAAAGTAGGACAGGAAGTTCAGCACTGATTCGATCAGATTAGCCTTTTCAGGCTCACCAGCTATCACCGTGTGGGCTATCCTCGCTGGAGTTCCTAAAGCTCCATACAGATCGTTCAGTTGCGCCCATAAAGGATTGCAGAGGTATTGCTGACCGAGAGCTTCCATCTGAAAATGTCAATTAGAATATATGAAATGCAAGCATATATTCAGTTTTTGTGGAAATTCTTTCATGAGCAACTAGTCATGTAAAATTAATCATTTTTCAGTATTGAAACTTATCTTTTAAGAGAAAATATTGTTTGAAACATAATTATTTCTAGTCGTCAAAAGTATTTGGATACTATCAGAATATTATAAATATTAAAGGTATTTTTTCATTGTCTTAACTTTATATTTTAAGATTATTCTAAAAATATACGGTTGAATATACGAAAAGTTTGCCCTTGCGAAAAATCCAGAATTTCAAACATACAGTAAAAATTGTAAACATACAGTTAATTTTTTCCAAAACAAAAGTATTGTAAATAATAATAGATAGTATATAATTATCTTGTTGTATTTTTTATGCTTTAGAAATGTCTTAAAATAGTTTAAAAATTTAAATAATTTGCGCGATTAGACAAATAAAATTTACGTAATTGAATTACGATACGTCATACTTTCTCGCTATTCGTAACTACGTAATCTGTATGATCGATAGCATTGCTTGCACAGTAGAAGTAAACAGCACACGCTTATCTAGAAAGCTCGCAACTAGTTTTGCGTGACTCACAGCAATAGTGTCATCAACGCGATGATAATCGCACTACAAAACCGTAGCTGTATTGTCATGCTGCATTAAGAATTTATGCAACTTCCGTCGAGTGTTGCTGTTACTTAGACAACTTTTTTTGTTCGTAAATAAAATTTACGTTAGCGAAAATCAAATAAAATGTTCTTTGTTGGAGTTTTTTCTTATTCATTCATCTTTGTTATGGCTTGACGATGAAGTTTAAAAGATCTAAATGTCGTATTATTTAAAGAAATAAGCAAGCGAGTTTATTTACTGTATGATTTAATGGACTTAATATTATAAATTTTTGTAAATTTTACTGTAAATTTACATTATTCATAAAATATTTTGTATGCTCCAAATTATGCATTATAATGTCCAGATTTTACGTAATAAAAATCAAATTACCATCTGTCTGTTTCGCTGCGAAGGCGCCGTGTAAACCCAACCCAAATGATGCGTAAGAACAGCTGTGACGATAGTGCTGATAAAACTGAAACATGGATTCAACGTTAAAACTTCAACCCCACATTTTGCACTTTAGCATCTTTACAGATTCACGCGACCTACATAAACAAACATTAAAAAGCCTTATTTTCAATATAGATTGAATAGTAAAACTGCAATTTCTAAATATCTATTCAATTCAAATTAAAAAGCCACGGTGTGAGCATAAAAATATATATGGAAATCTTACATTGTATTTACAAATTAATTGACACAAAATGTTGACACAAAATGTTACAAATTTTACTTATCACTTAATTACAAAAATAACTTTTAAAGTCACTTAAAGCGTTGACAAATTGAGAAAGCAACAAAAAAATACTTTATATTTTCAAGCAATTAGAAACTGATTTTATTATTCTTTAAAATTGAAGTAAAACATATCAGATTCCATAATCAAACCATAAAATTCTATCCAGTATTAATTCAGCTCTAAAACTATTCCATAACAACTCCCAAAACATAAAGCTCTAAACAGACATCTTACAAATTTGTATTTTTTGTGTCAAACTCCTCAAGCAGCCGGCACATTTGCTGAAGGCTGCGGTAGACAGTATTGACCTGGACGTCGACGGACAGCGAAGAGTTAAGCAGGAGGTCGTGCCAGAGCAGCGGTGTAGGCGACTCGGGTTCTTGGGTCAGCAGGATCCTCAGAAGACGCAATGTACAGGAGTCCGAGGCGTGGTACAATCGGTTCACGAGGCTCACCTCTGGGCCCATGCCATCTACTGGCCGGCACGAATGCCGTAGTCGGTCCAGCATTCCCTCTAGCAGTGCTGCGTGCTCCAGGAGTCGGTTGATCATTTTCCTGGAACGGAATTTTTTAGATGAGACGATTTCTTGGGAAGGGTAAAGATATTTCGTTAAGAAAGTGCTTTTCAACATTACGTTTTCATTTTTTAAAGAGTATAGAGTATAGCAATTTTTTGAATTTGAGAATAGTTTTGAAAAAAAAATAGAAACCATGGAGATAAATAAATCTAACGATAAGATAGTAGAACCGATTCAATCTTGTACATTATGCATAAGAACTCGATAAAGTCACGAGGTAACGACTCATTGATGACTAAGAATTTATAATCCCTGTGGTTTAAGTTATCGTTATCAAGAAATCATTTTCTATATTTCCAGGTTTATCACGTGAGTTGAGATAAGTAATAAATAGCTAACTAGTTTATATTTAGAAAGAAAAATCCTTTTCGACTACTTTCTTATCTTAAAACATAAAAAAAGTAACTACTATCAAGATTTTGACAAACAATATTAATTCGGTAGTAATTAAAAGCGTATAATTTACTAATTAATCTTTACCCATCAACGTTTCCTTTCACAGGTGACCAAAGTATTTAATAGCAAGTATCGAATTTTCGTAAAAAAAAAGTTACCAAACCTCCCACGTAGAAAAATCGAAAAACTCACAGTTCGCGACCGCCGGGCAAATGGAGAATCATCGCGAGTCCGAGCCTAGTTTTGTGCTTGCGCGCATTGGTGTCGCCGTTGGTCGCAGCGGAGGCGTCTCCGTTGTATCCGAAGACGTCGTCGGACTCGGAGCGGTTCAGCGAGGTGGACACGACGCGCTGCCAGCGGCGCCGTAGGCTCGATAGGCTGCTCGACGACGAGCCGTCAAGGGAGTGCGAACCTGGAAGTAGAAGATTTGTAGCTCGTTGTAAGCGAAGTTGTTAGTTTGTTCGTTTGATAGAAAGGATTGCTTGGTTCGATGAAGTGAAACAGTTTGCGAGTTGAGCGGGAAATTGCAAGGTTGTTTTAAATCGAGCAGAAAGGTAATCGTAATAATGCAAGGTTATTTTGCGCGTCGAAATAAAACTGACCCATTAATACTCTGATCAACATGCGATTTTCAAGGATGCAAAATTTACGCTTTATATACCTCATCAAAATATTGATTGTTTCATAACTGCAACGTAAAATAATTTCGATTGTGTAACAGCTATATTCGAGCAATAAATGTTTGTTCAGCGAGCAATATTTGTTGATGGTAGTAAGAAAAACATTTCAATAAATATTTTGAAATACCCGTGTAAAATTTAATTGCCAAAAAAATCAATAATTAAGAAAAACAGCTAACAACCGAGACAAAACTGCCAAACAGAATACTCACTTCCGAGTCGAGGAACATCGATGTCCCATCCGCTTCCGGTGCTGGAGCACGTCGAATTTTTGCGCAACGTGGGGCTGAGACTATTTCCCGACAAGTTGCCGGAGCCAGGCCGAGAAGCTGTTGCACATACGATAAGAAAAGCGTTTATATTTTTCGTGCTCGGGGACACGGGAGTAAGCGGCGTTTATATAAGTGAATGCAGTGTGACTCACGCTGAGTTCGCAGACTCGAGTTGCTGGAATTGGAATCGAAATTTGTGGATGCGCCGAGAGTATCATTGGAATGTCGTTCACTGTTTCGCGGAACGAAAAATTAGAAACTTGGCGAGCTTGTTTAAACTTGCGGTTAGGAATTATAAAAGAGAAGACTGTTACCTTTTCCTACAGACGATGTGTTCCGAGTATGGAAAAACTTTCGTGCACATAAGGCACTCGGGCGATTCGGTTGATGTCATCGTGTGAATCTGAAATTTACCATCATTTCCAATGAAAACATTGGCTGTAAAGTAGTAAAGGATTTCTTAAGAGACTTGAAAATCAAATACCTTAAACGAAGGTCCTCTATACGTCATTGCTACAGTTCCGAAAATCATTTCGCTGAGTATACTTATGTCGTCGCTGAGAAATTTCCCATGCTGCAACACGAAATACATCATCAAAATAAATTCCCAGCGTAATTTGCTCAGGTCCGTCTCTCTGTAAATCGCCTACAACTTCTACCCTGAATAAAAACAAATTCTAAAAAACGAATACCTCGCAGGTGGCAGTGTCGGCGGGCTCGAGCGTCGCGTTGTCGCGTCGGCTCTTGGGGCTCCTGCCGACATTCCGGCAGGACGAGGGCTTGTTGTTGTTGTTGTTTTCGCTGGCGCTGCATCGCTTGCTTCTCTCGAGGGCGAACGAGTCGAAGAGGAGGGAGCGACCGCGATACTCGCACTCGCGAAAGAGCAGGATCCGCACGCGATCCGCTCCGAAATGCAATGGATTCCTGGAATGGAGAGTTGGGACGGTTTTTAGTTTTTGTCGAGAGGCGTGCTGGTCGTTTGCCGCGGTGATTTCGGCGGCAGTTTTTCGTTAAACTGAAAGTACTTATGTTTTTTAGGTTAATACTGTGGACTGAGTTGGTGGTTCGTAATTGATTTTCTAAAATGATTGTACGAGCGCGTCTACTGTTTGAAAGTGTAAGTATGGAGAAAGATAGTAGAGGCTTTGGCGTGGGCGTTGGGCGTGACTGCGGGCAAAGGTAAAAGAATGTCTCGGAAAGGCAATGCACTTGCAAACAATGCATTCAAACAAGTGTTTTCGAACTTTCTTTTTGGTTTACTGCTCTCAAATATTTAAACTTATTGCTAAAATATTTACAAATTCTTTAAATGTTTAATTTATTACAGAATATTAACAATCGGCTTGATTCAAGATAACAGTCGTTCAGGGCAAAGCAGTTAGTATCAGCGATCGATCGAGAAACAGACGAATCCCCGAGATATAAATTCGTATATTTAGAGCTTGATGTTGATCCTCTATTGTATATTAGGTAAGAAGCAACAATATTGAAAGTTTTGTTTATAAAGTTTCTAGTATTTTCTTTATTTTTTAAATTACATAACCTCATTTATTTCTGCGGAAAATAATAAGCCACAAAAACAGATTTTAAAGAAAAGGCAAAAATGTCAAAATAAGGAGTTGAAAAACTGTTTCGCCACGAGGTCATTATACTCTAACCAGTGGCGAAATAACTTTGCAGTCGAGAAGTGCACTGTTCAGACGTTTTAAAAATGGCCTTACTTAAAAAATAATTATCGGCAAAGTAACTGATTTTTAGAAAAAACTTGTCGATCTTATTTAAAATGTTTTCTAGATCAATAAGAGTTAATTAAAATTTGGAAAGTATTTTTAAAAATTTGACGATGTTCAAATGCATTTTAATCAAATATGACAATACACAATATAATGCATTAAAGACGATTCACCCAGTTCCTGCAAAAGAAATTTATATCAAATGATTTCGAAGTAGCTAATATAATAAAATGGGATCGTTTAAGTAGCCTTTCTAATAGAATTAATATTACTTTCACTTGCATTCGTCAAGAGAATTGAGAAATAGGTGCGCAAATTGTTTTTCCTCTTATTCATTGCCAATAATGCACGGTAAACGACATCTGCCTCGCAAAGACGTTTAAAAAGTGATGATCCAAAAAAAAATTATCAATCATTTCACACGACGACTCGTCTACTTTCTTTTGTGAAAGCATGCAATTTTTATATATTAATAGCTAAACAGTGCGGAACTTGGATAAAAGTGTGCTGAAATATTTAAGCAGCGCTTTTTGCAGATCATCCAATTATCTTTTGCAATGATCCAATTATCAACATAGATAGTTTAATGATATTAATTTTTATCATAAAACAGCAATCATTACTTTAAACAATTTTTCAGTTCAAAAATAACTTTGTTTTTTTATTTCAAAAAGGTTCGCTCTCTTTTAAAATCCTTCTGAATTTTCCACTAGATGGAATTTCCCTGCCCCATTTAGCAGATTATGTATTACAGCCTGTAAATGCACATGCACGCATTATGTACGTGCGAGATACACCCATCAGCGCTGCAGATAAATTAAAACGGGAAAATTACTTGAGGGAATGTATATGTATATTCGCGATAATGATGCTCCAAAACAGAAAGCTACGATTTCCGAAGATTCACAAACATCTTTTCGATAAAATGTTAATGATATTTTTTGTTGATCAATCACGTGCTTCTCAATCGATCTTATCTTATTATGACTGAAACTTTTTTAATAACCAGTAGCTAAACGTTTTAATTGATTAATCCAATGCTTTCTTCATGTTAATTAATTATAGCAGCATAAACAATGTCAGAAAAATGTAGAGAAAATTAATATTTTTTTTTTAAATTTAGTTTCTGCAGTTCGAATTACGAAATGCAATTATGAGACTAATATTTATATAATAGCCACTTTTATATAGAATTTTATCGTTTCAATTGCAATTACCGTCTTACTCAAAGGCCTTATTCACAAGGAAACGCATAAACTCTGATAAAATGTAATATCTTTTAAGTTCTAATATAAAAAATAAAGCAAATTATTGTAAGGAGAAATATACTTATTAAATACGTCCGTTAATTATTTGTTTAAATGAAACATATAAAAAAACTGCCATCGAATCTCTTTTTCAATCGTTAATTTACGTGCACCCTGTAAATTACATACGTGATCGTAATTATTTACTACAAGTCCTCCATAAATTTCTCTCCAATCCCAACCCCGACTCCGTTCCAAAACCATCGATTCTCGCAAATTCCCAGTCCGCAAATCCGCTTCTCCCACTTCTCCCGCTGTTCGGCTACCGGAAAAAAGAACCCCGTAATTAGCAAAAATAACGCGAGGGACTGCCGCGCGCAGTCAATCACGCTGCTCTCTCTCTCTCGCGCAAACA
Source organism: Ormyrus nitidulus (assembly GCA_900474335.1). Lineage (NCBI taxonomy): Eukaryota > Metazoa > Arthropoda > Insecta > Hymenoptera > Ormyridae > Ormyrus > Ormyrus nitidulus. Next base: position 14,539 of record UCOL01000942.1, read on the forward strand.
TAATTACGCCGATTTCCGAAGCGGCGCTCGCTCGCTCGCTCGCGCGGCATCGCGGCAAATTGTTTTCCGGCTTTAATCAGGAGTGCTGTGTGTGTGCCTTTTGCCTCGGCGCCGATTATAAAAGGCGAAGAATACGAAACAAAACGGCTCTTTAATCGGCGAGCGCCGACCGCCCCCTCCAACCCCGCGGCTCGCTGACGCACAACACCGAGAGAATGAATGACGAGGCTCGTTCAACACGCCTTCGAGCGGGCCTCGTGCCAAAAAGCCCGTTTTTCCAGGGTGCAACACACCTTTCCCGGCGTATACATCGGGAGTGAAAAACCTTGACGGCCGATGGAGCGGTTGGCCGGGGGAGAGTGGAGTGACGAACGAGTTTTGTATCGTGGTTTGGGAGGGATTGTTTTGGGAGTTCTGGGGAAGAATAAGATGGGGTTGGACGATTTTTGGTATTTTTTGGGCTTGGATTTTTGGAAAATTGGAGGTGCACTTTCGGTTAGAGAGCTTATTAATTAATACTGTCATAAGTTCGTAGAGATATGGATCGCGTGATTGTTCTAATAATAGTTTTTGTTGGAATATTTAGTTTTAAGTTGTCGGTGCAATAACCTTTAAATAATGAACGCGTAAAAAATATATTTCCATTAAAAAAGGTAATAAATATTAAAAAGTATAAGAAAAAAACAGGGTATCTAAAGATCTATGAAAAACTTACATACAAAAAAGATCCGAAATTTTCCAAGAAAATACATTATAAATAATCCACCATTGTTTTGAAACTAAGAGTTGCAAGAGTCAAAACCACTCACCGCATCAACAAAACGCAGTGGATTCCGACCCTTAAACCGCATAGCAAAACCTCACGCCGACGATACACCATCCGCACCTTTCTCAAATAACCGCTCTCTCTCTCTCTCAGAAAACATCCGCGCGCGTAAGACGCGCAGCGCTCATTTCCCCGCGCGAAACAATCAAACGAAATCCCCCTCCTGCCTCGCGTCGATCCTCCAAAACAAAACCCCATGCCGAAACCATCCGCGAGTCAATGCGCGCAGTCTAGTCCGCGAACAGGTTGCTCAACGTAAGAGAGCACCAGAGTGTACACTCACACATGCAAGCGCAGGCGCTCGCGTGACTAGAAAAGTGGCGTTAGCGGGTTAGGAGAAAGAGAGAGAGAGAGCGAGGCGGAGGGGGGAACTCCCATGGCTAGACCGATCTGGGCTCGCTCACCTGTCTAAGGGCCTGTCGGCGCACTTGTCCTCGGCTGGTGGCTTGGCGGCTTGGGGCTTGGACGACCAGAGCTTCGCGATCAGCGACATCCTCTCGGCTGCGGCATCGCACGCCCGAGCTCTAGTGCTGCTGCGCGCGAGCGAGCGCTCCTCGGCCAACTGTAAATAAAGTCACGTGCGGCCGAGTCATATGATCGCCAGCGAAAGACGGAGAAAGAGAGAAGAGAGAGAGAGACAAGCCTGCCCGCCAGCCAGCCCCTCCCTCCCTCGTCCGCCCGCGGAGCCGCTGGTGTGGAGGGGGGGACACCGACACCGAGCGCGACGATCTTTTTTAGAGGAAAAACCGCAGAGTTTCGCGGAGGGAGAGAGACGCGGCGCGTGCGAGCGCGCCGCCGATGCACGGGAAACTGCTCCGCCGCCGCGCTGCGACGTCACTGTTACGGCCTGCTGGATTTTGAGAAGAGAGAGCTGCACCGAGAGCAGCTCGCCTTCGTTCGCCGGCGGCGAACGCGTCCGCTTACTCCGCGATCGCGACAACGGCGAGGCTGGCGACGTCGTGTCTTTCTCTTTGTTCGAGTGTGTGAGTGAGGAGGAGTGAGATCGCGAGGGACGGGAACGGCGAGGCTGCCGCCGGGAGAGGGCGACATCTCTCGCGGGGAGATGCAGGGAGCTGAGTTATCGATTGGTTTGAGTCTCTGCTGAGATCGAGATCGAGCTTTTGTTGGGGTTTTACACAAAGTTTTGTATGGTTGTCGTTTTTTTCATGAATTCTTTTAAATTTTTTTTATGGGTTTTTCAGACTTTAAAGTTAATATTTTTCTTAAATGAATTATCGACCACGATTGTAAAATGTAAGCTTATCAAAAACTTACATTTTACGTATAATATTAATTTTGAACTGTATTTTAAGAAATACCTGTTGAATGCTTTTAAATTTGTAACGTGTGGCTTCTAAATTTTTGATTATACACTGTTTGCTACATAATTTATTCGACGTTAAACACGTTTTGCAAACACAGCTTTCTCCTGCCGTAAGTTTGAAATTTTTTTGTGTACATTAACAGGTGCTAACACGGTTTAGATTGAAATTGTGGTTAATTACCATAAGATAAGTAATTGCATTAAATAAGAAGTTGAAACACGTTTATTCACAGCAATTAATCCCGCAGAATTTGCTTCTCGAGATGATCAAAAGAGGTGTAACAAAAATTTTCCATAAAGGAAAAATTCTCACAAATCACTCCATACATTCATTATTCATTACTTTTCTTTTCTAAGTCTTTTCAAGTAAACGAATAAAAAAACAATATTTACCTTTCCTATACCGAATTAACAAAACAAGATTTATCGACTCTTGTCATTATAACAGCTCACTCGTCGTTGAATTTACCAGGGAAAACAAGCGAAAGAAAACTCAGCCAATTATTCAAAATAAATAATCTGTATTTAAAAAAAAACAACCCCCCCATTACACGAAAGAACCAGAAGTTCACGAGTCGACCTCCTTGCAGATCTGCGGCAGCCTGTCGGCCCTCATGTACATCTTGCCGCCGAGGTGTATGCGCCTGTTGAGGCTGGCGTCCGACTTCATCCGGTCGTCGTCCTCGTCGAACTCCTGCGACTTCTGAAAGGCCTTGTGCACGAAGCTCTTGCTCGAGGGCGACAGGTACGAGGGGAACTCGATCTTGAAGCCGATCAGCAGGTCGCCCCGACGCTCCGGATTCGAGAGCGAGGGCAGGCCCTCCCCCGGCACCACTTTCACGTAGTCGGGCCTGGAAGGAAAACAAGGGGGTGGTTTTCAGGGTTCGAGATGTCGAAGTGGTTTCGAATTTGAATTTATTGGAAGTTTCAATCGTTCTCGGGTGATTTATCGAGTGGAAATGGCTTTGCCGTATTATGTTCGTCTCGTTTCACTCATTCGCCGCGTAGTTTGACATTGTGATCGGAACGTCGATCGCGGCAATATTTAAAGTTTCTTTTACAAATTGATCATTGATCCTTCGACGATGTTTTTCTACAAAAAGCTGCGTCTACTTCAGTTCTAAGTTAATGTACAACATTATGAATCTGTAAGATTGTAATTTCTAGTGTCAAAAATAAAAATAAAATAAATAATTCCCGAATTCCACAAAATATAACATTTGAGCACTCGACGGCAAAGGCGCAGTTCCTTTCACCTCAAAAATCCGGGCGAAATTATGCTTCAGAGACGGAGCATTGTGCGGGGGAAGCACTGACACTCACGAGATGATTGACGTTATCGGGACGCGGAGTATCCGCTCGTCGATGGTGTGCACCGTGATAATGGTCCCAGTCAGAGCGTCGCTTAGGAAGAGGTTCCACGTCATCCTCAGATCCTTACCGTCCCTTTTGAACGTTTCGTGCGGCTTGTCCTCCGTCACGAATATTATGTCGGCTGCAAAATTTCAATGTTTCGCAGGCTTTTTTTTGGATCTTTTGTTACGGTTTTGTTTTCTTTTGCGTGTCAGAAAAAAAGCCTTCCTAATTTATTGTTGAGAGCGTATAATTGCCGTTGGGAATGCTATACTTACTCGCGAAAAATGAACTTTTTTCTATAAAAAGTAATACAACTCTTTTATAACTAGAACAAGTAGATTTTGTTTCGAAAATATTTTTAGAATAGAAATAATTTTATTGTTAAAAAATTCTTTTTCTGAACTTGAAGGTAAAAGAGAAACAGGATTGTAATATCGATCACAAGTAGATTGTCGCGAGAGTTGCATGTTTAAAGAAAGTATTGCTTATCAGTTACATCGTGGCGTTAATTAATTACACAATTACTTGTATCTAAAAATAATGTCATTTAATTAACTCGCGTTACCTTGGCTAATTTTATAAAATTAGTTAACTTTGTTCAAACGCTAATTCACGTATATATTCTTGAGCGTTACAACCATTCAAGCAAGAAGAAATTACGTCTTAATCTCCAATAAATCTCATTTCCTTAAAACCTCAATCCTCCATCATTCAGGCCTCAAAATCGCCAATGAAAAATTCCGAACCTCAGACGGGACAATCCCGTCGTAAGGAGACGCTATTCCAAGAACAAAAGGCCGCGTATCCGCGAACTCGCCAGAAAAAAAAAGGAAAAGAAAGAAGAATCTCACCGGGAATTTTGGTGGGTCCTTGATCGCCCTCCTCGGGGAAGACGATTCTCGTTCCCGCGGGCATTCCCGGCCTGATCGGCACGGAGAGAATCTTCTCCTCCATCTTGGTCGCGGACTCGGTCTCTTTGTCGCCGTCGCCTCCCACGAGGACCAGCCGCTGGATCTTCATTTTCTTGACCCCGCCGTAAAAGACCTGCGCGCACATCACCCAGCGACCGTTCAAATATTTATGCTCCCTCCCTCGGCGACTCCCGTCGCGCGGATGATGCTTATCTCGTATTCCTTTTTTTTCGCGATCTTCCTTTTCCGCGCGCGGGACGCGGAGATTGAGAGAGAGAGAGAGAGAGAGAGAGAGAGAGCGGCTTCGAGAGGTGTATGCTCTGCTTGCATTATACTCGGCTGTTTTCTGAAGGCGGCTTCAGTTTAACGGGGGCTTTTCAATATACCGCCTGCATTTTCGCGAGAAGAATTCTCTTTTCGATCGCGTCTTTTGTTAGGCTGTCGGTCCAATGGCTTTAAAACGTTTCTTTTAAGCGAGTCGAGCTACGATGTATATACGTTTTTTATAAGGCGCGCTTAAAAAATTTCGTACCGCACTTACGCGCTTAAATACCATAAATAAACCGGGTAATTGCAAGGAAGAAGCTCGAATACGCCCGCGATTCACTTAAGCAAGAAATTAATTTAAAGTTTCGTTATTAATCGGCCGCTCGTAAAAGTTGGCCCCCCCCGAGAAGAGGCGCAAAAAAAAGTTCGCGAGCTCGCGCTTATTATATACGTATATCGGGCTCGAAAAAAAAAAAGAAAAAAAAAAGAGGAGGTATCCCTTTTTTTTTAAGAAAGTCTCGTAATACTTGCCTCGTTCAAAGTTAATGGAAGCGCCTTTATTACGGGCTCGTCCTTTTTCTTCTTCCCCTTGGTCTCCGGGCATTCCTCCAGCGGCACCGGACTTCCGTAGTGATCCAGGAGATCACCGTAAGGGTTTTCCGTGCCGAAGAATTCCCTGTGTATCGGCGCCGGTGTGGTGGAGGGAGGGGGGGGGGGGGAGAAAATCCGATGCGATTAGTTTTAGCTTTGCAGTCTACGAGAGCGTCGTAAACGAAATAGCCGGAGAGAGCGTCGAGGACTTCTTTCTCTTTTTTTTTTCTTATTTTGCGGTTTCTTTCTCGTTTGCGCTTTAAAGCTAAACCGCGCCGTTCCTTGGTTTTATTGAGTGTTACGACGTGGAATAAACGCTTTTTTATTAGTTTTGAAATTAAATATTTTTTGGAATTAAGAAGCTATTGAGATTCGAGTAAAATAGTGAGCAATCGTATTTCGACTGAAAATTAAAAAAACTCGCCTCGCAAAAATGATCCTACTCAATAAAGCAGACCGTCAGTTCGTTCACAAAACGCAGAGTGAAGTCATCGAGCTGTCGAAGCAGCGACAAAAAATATGTAAATTTCCGTATTCAGAAAAACGTTCCGCGCTCGCCTCACGGTCAAACTCCCACAAAAGCAACAATCCCTCTCCCAAAAAAAAGACACCGAAACGCGACTCCTCAAAGTCAATACACAAAACCTCGTGCACCTGTAGGTCTGCAGCGGGTTCCCGTGGAAGACGTAGGGCTTGATGCAGCCGTCGGGTCCGCGCAGATGATTCTTCAAACCCTTCTCGCCGTACTGGTCGAAGACGGCGCGGCGCAGCGGGTCGCGCAGCACCTCGTACGCCTCGGCGACCACGGCGAACGCGTTCGCCTGGGAGTCGTCGTCCAGCGGGTAGATCTCCTGGACCGCGGCGACCCGCTCCGGGTGCAGCCGCAGCGCCAGGCGGCGGAAGCTGCAACGGGAAGGAAATTTTTTTTACTTTTATAGTAGGTTTTTAGATGTTTTTTTTTTTGGAGTATAAATTTTTTTTTAAACTCGACGAGTAATAAAAGTTCTAATGAATCTGCTATTTTCATAGAAATTAAAGAGTTAAACAAGCCGCGCATTACGTCGAACGAACGAGTCGTCGCGTTACTTTATCGCTTTGATATTTTTTTAATTGCAAAATAAACAACTCGTTCTCCCGGCGGCTTTACCTGGCCGCTTCATCGGCACACCGGATTGATAAACAAGTGCACGCATACAGATAACGCTGGATGTTCTTTTAATGCGAGGCTGATGAATAGGATGAGCAAAAAATTGCTCGTTATTCTCGCGCGCAATGCCAGCGATTCTAAAAACAACCTGAATGCCAAGTCCAACTTTGCGACTCTTCCAAGGTGCACGACTGAATATAAGAATGTTTTAAATCTTTACTCAATTGCTTAAATATAAGTAATAAATTTTGCAATCAAAATATTAAAAAGCTCCCATACTCATTTTTATAAAATGACAACCATCAGCAAACTATTTTCCCCGTCGCAAAAGCACAGTAGAAGCTGTCAAAAGAATCCCAGCTCCAAGACCGCGTTCAAACAAACGTCACAACGCTCACACACTCCAATCGATTCAGCATCGATAAGCCCGCGTCACAACGATTTTTGCCTTACGTAACAGACACACCGGGTAGCAAAATCACTTTTTATAGCGCGCTCGAACCTGAGGATGAGGTGGGCGACGAGCAGCACGACGAGGGCGAAGAGAAGCGCGAGGCTCGGCCGGAAGACGTCATGGCATTCCATCATCATATCTCCTCGGGAGTCACTCTCGCGCGCCGCGCGTTCAAACGTAGAAAAGGAGATAAAGACGAGCGCGTGCGGCCGGCGCCGCGAACGCTCGCTTTTTAGTTAATTAATCATCGCGGCTGCGCGCGAACCTCGTTATCGGGAGCCGAGCCGACGAAGCGCGGGAAATTTCGAATTCGGTTTGCCGCCGCCGCCGACGGACCGCGGCGGTTGAAGCCGCAGCGGCGTCGTTGTGCACAGTGGTTGGAACTGTCCGAGGAGGCGATTTTTGCCGGAATCGCAATGGAGCTTTGGTTTTAGTACGCGGAGAAAAATTATATATTGATGTTTGAATGTATTTTTTTACAGGGTAATATAATTATTACATTATAAAAGAACGTTTAGAATATGTAGCGGGCTACTAAAGTGTAAACACGACAATGGAAAATTCAATTCTAAATATTTGATGTAACCTTAGCTAAACCCACATAATTTTTTACTGACTACTAATGTTTATTATTTTTTTATTTTTTAACCTCTTTTTTTAAAATCAACATCAAATGTTCCTTTATAACATGTAGTAGTAGTAAAGTAAAGAAATACTTTACCACCAATCAATTATAAATAAAAAAAAAAAAATAATAATTACTCATAAGCAAATCAATAAACATTGACATTCACTACGCCACCGCGTCTGCAAGGGTTCACAGCAAACACTTTCACCTCAACCTCCCAACATTATTGAATGAACGCGAATATATCCTTACGCCTTTCGTATCTCCTCGTCATTGCAGCTACGATCCAATCCGAGCGCGGCGTAGTAATCGACACCTACGAGCTCGACGCAGTCGCTGCAGGACGCGTCGTCCTCCATAATCCCCGAGCTTCGAACTTATTAAATCCCCTCTCAATAATCGCTCTTCCTGGAACTCTGTCCGGCGCTCGGGGCGATCGTCGCTTGTCCGGCCGCCGCGATTGTTTTCCCTCCGCGGTCTGCTTGGCTTACGGTGTGTTTTGTTGGCGAGGACGAGAGAGGAAAGGAAGACGAGAGTCACTATCCGTGAGGAGAGCAGCGCTCTTCTTGACAACGGGGCCGGGCCGATTGTCGCATTTTTTCAACAAGGCGATCGCCGCGCGCAACAACAGTTAATAATAATAATGAAACGAGACACGCGCGCTCGCGCTTTCGTGTTTTCCGGCTCGCTTTGAACGACTTGCACGGGGCGAGGATTTTTCGGATCGGCGACTCGAGGAGGAGGAGGGAAAGTAGATTGTTCCCAATCATTGTTGGAAGGATAAGTGGTTTTTGCCGATGGAGAAGCACAAGGTTCTCGTGAGTTTCGTGGAGAAAGGTATGGGTTATATACATTTTTTTTTTATTTTCAAATCGTTCTTTTTTTCGCCGATGTATTTTTAGCGCTGTTTTTAAATGTTGAGCGTTTTAAATGTTGAGTTTCTTTTGCAGTTTTTTTTTAAAGTCAATTTATTAGTTGTAAATTTTAAACAATAGAAATTTTTTTTTAGATAGCACGTCAATGTTAAATAATAAGTTTAATTCTAAGATTGATATTAGAAACTGTAAAAAGAAATATGCTATAAGAAATATTATTTTTATGTTTTATTCGATTTTTAAATCAAATCACTACGAGATTATATATTTTTTTAAATAATCAACAAATTCTTAATTTCTCTAATATAAAATTTGCCCATGTACGTTTTTATGTTTATAGTTAAGCGATTAGTAATGCAAACATTTCTTTATTTGATTATAATATCCTAATATATGAAACTTATAAGAAAATTTTCATTGCAAGTAGCTTTGTATCAACATTTCTGAGTTCAAGATTTGTTTTCAGGGATTTGTTTTCAAGGATGTTAAACACGATAAATAAATTAAAAAACTCGTCTCTCAAACAATTTTCAGAAAGTCTTCAAAAGCGCTTAACAATTAAAAAAATCCCATTGAAAACACCGCCAACAACCAATTCCGAACAATCTTCCATCCTTCCAGCGCCGCACAACCGCGGGGAATCCCCGCTGCGCAGTCGTCTGCTCGCCCTGACGGCGGACGGCAAGCGGTTGGTACGCCTGCAAACGGAGCAGGCCTCGCAGCTCTCCAAGAAGTGTCAGCTGATCGGCGTCCTAACCGAGAAGAGCAACAACAACCTCTCCTCGGCCCAGCGAAGCAACGAGTCGTCCGCCACTCGGCGTCCGATTCGCATCGAGCCGAAGGGCATCAGCGCGTCGGGAAGCACCGTGCTGGAGCTGCGTCTCGGGGACGAGAACGCGATTGGCAGGCCTGCCGGAACGAGTGGCGGGAGCGGAGGCGGCGGCGGCAACTCGGTCAAGCAGAGAATCCCGAGGCCGGCGAACGCGTTCATGCTCTTTGCGAACGAGTGGCGGAAGAAGCTCGCCGTGGAGAATCCCAGGGAGTCCAATAAGGACATTAGCGTTAGGCTAGTAAATTTGTTTTTCTTTTTTTTTCAACCTTTTTTGCCTCTCCACTTCGAAGGGAGAAATAAGAGAGACTTTTCGCTGAACGAAGCCTCGCGAATTTAAAATAAGAGAACGAGCGCGTCACGACAGTCCCCGAAATAAAGGAAGCTTGATGTTTTGTTTAATTTAGACTCGGAGTCCTGTGGAAGACCATGTCGAAAGACGTTAAAGAGAAATACTTTGCACTCGCACGCGAAGTCGACGCCGAGCACAAGAGAAAATATCCAGGTTCGTGTCAAAGTTGAACTAAAATTTATATACGCTCGTCGCGTTGCTCGAACGAAGCGAATCTTAATAGGCCGCGGCACTCGTTAGGCGCACAGGACAGGATTAAAAGCGAGAGCCGGAGAAATTATAATTTTTTAAATTTTCGTTTCGGCGATACGCGTAATCTTTGCGACACGGAATATTTAGCTTTATACTTTACACGTAATTAAGCAGCCCCCTTAAAACTTTGTAACTCTTTCGGCGGAAGTTAATTAAAATTCAAATGTTTCGGATTGTTAGTCGTACTGACGAGGTAACAATGAGAGAGAGAAAAAAAAAATTCTGAAATTCATACGTATGCACCAAGTGCTCTTGAAAACAACAAGCCCCTTTTGTAGCGGCAGTATTGTCTATCGAAAAAAAACAAGTCAACGAGCTCTAAAGCAGCCCTTTTATTTCCCTTTTTCTCAAAATTAAACCTCAAGAGCACAATGAAAGCCCGATGTTAAATCACGCAGCGCGCAAGACCCCTCTTATTGTTTACATCCGAGAACCGCGGCAAGAAAAAAAAAAAAATAAAAATTGCCGATCGACCTCCGACACCTGAAAACAGGCGAATCCTCTCCCCCCGACCCTCGACGAAAAGCTTAGAAAATCAGGCGTGCGATCGATGAGCCGAGAGAGAGAGAGAGCTCGTGCGTCAGAGAGAGAGAGGAGCCTAAGGATGAGCGTCGCGGGGCCCTCCCTCGTCTCGCTCGCGAGAGGATTAAGCCGTAACAAAGTCAAGGAGAAATTAGATAACGATTTTCGCCCGGCGTGTCGGCGTCGGCGTCGGCGGCTGGTCTTTTCCGGCGCTCTCTCTCTCTCTCTCTCCGTCGCGCAGACACACGTATATACGCGCCGATGCACGCGGCCAAAATCAATACCACGGCTGCTGCCTGCCGCCAGACACGCGCCGCCGGGTGACCGGCGAGAAAGTCGATGCGGGGGATGAAAGGCGCGCGCGACGACGACGACTACCGCCGCGCTGCGTGTGTGCACGCCCGGCTTTTGAACTGTTGCTGCTGCTGCTGCACCCGCCCGCCCGATGATGGCCAGCTTTGTTGTTAGCCCGGGCGCTTTTGTACATCCGCGGGATGACCGTTATTTGGGATTACGCGCTTTTTTTTCGATTCCTCCACCCCCTTTTTCGTTGCGGGAAGTGCTTCTGGGGGAAATATTGTTTTCGCGCTGCTCTCATTGAGATTGCCGTGGGTGATTTCAAAGTTGGGAAAATAGGTTGTTTTTTTTTTTTTTGACTTTCTGTAACGATCAGAATTATTTTTTTACCGTTGCGATTTTCATTTATTGATTATACCTTCACAGATCATTAAACCATTTATAATTTTACATCGATTCCTCGCTACTTTCTCCCTTAAATTTGACTGACCCAATAAAATCCCAGCCCATTACCGAAGAAAAAAAAACCTGCCCAGCCAGTCGAAAAAAAAAACGTCGAATCGGTCAAAATCAAAAATTCAAATCCCGCTTCCGGGTTTCGCAAAAAGAGCCACCCGACCCCCCGGGGCGGCCGAGCGGCGCTTTTTCCCCCCAAGATATCGAATCGATGCGATCGCGCGCGCGCGCCTCTCGAGTCGATGCGCCGCGATTAGACGGCGGGCGGCGGCTGCTGCTGCTGCTCGCGGAGAGAAGTGGTAATCGGCCAATCGGCGGGTATCAATTGCCGGCGCGCGAGAGCCGCCGATTGAATTGCCGCGAAAACTCGACGCCCGCCGAGCGCGGCCGGGTGGTGGTTGTTATACGTCGCGCGGAGACGAGGTTGCGCTTGTCGTTGGGGCGTGGAAAAGTTTTCGTTTTTGGTCGCGCGACGCACGAAATGATGATTATTGAAATTTTTCGCAAATGTATTGATGTACCAAGATTTAATAAACGTTAAAAGAGCCGAGTTTTATTTTTAACCGCGCCGAGGTATATTATGCCGGGCAAAAAATGTAGGTCTCTCGTTGAAAATTTGAATTTTTTTACGTATTCAGCGAGAGACCGCAGGGACTAAAAATAGTCCAATCTGCAAGTACCGGGGCTCATTTTCCCCGCAGAAATTGTGTCGTTTGTTTCAAACCACTTGCCTTCGTCCGAGTTTTTCACCTGAAAATCTCGACAAAAATACAAAAATCCTTACGTAACCCACAACGCCAAAGATATATTCACCGACCGGCATCGCATCAACCGCCGCGCAATTCTCCCTCTCTTAATGAGCGAAGCCATTGCAGTACGCACTAACATACGAGACCTAAACGCAGATCGATCGCCGCGCGAGGCGAAACGAGAAAGGCTCTCTCCCCCTCCTGTCCCCGCGGAGTGAAATTAGCCCGGATCTTGAACTTTTCAGCAGGCGGATATTCCCCTCGGAAAATCCTCCTCCTCCTCGACGGGAAGAATTGACCGGCACAACCTCGAGAGGACTGCCACGGCGGCGGCGGCGGCGGCGGCTCGTTACGCGCGACCGAGGGAATTAAGATAAATAGGTTTGCGCGCGAATCGATATAGGCAGACGCCGAGCGGCGCGCGGGCTTGATTCGCTTCGAGAGCCGCTCGAATGTTGTCGTGCGCCTGTTTTGCCGCTGACACTGTTGTTTTTTTTTCTGTTTTTCAAACGGCCCTGATTGGAGAGTAGTTTTTTTCGAAAATGGATACGTGGGTCGTTTGTTTTATTTTTGTTTTTTTTTTTCTGTTTGTTGACGGAACGGTCATTGAAAAGTTTTTATTGAAAAAGTTTACATCGGGTTAAGGCCCGTTTGACGCTGCGAAATGGTGTTCCTTTTTTTGAAAAAGTGGAAGCTGTTCGGGGGGGTATTGCGAATTCACCGCCAGTAGATCAAATTCGAAAGTATAAAAATTTTTGTCAAAAGCGAGAAAAAAATAATTTTTCACCCGAGCACATAAATCTTACTTAAATTTCAAAGCTAAACAAATTTATGTCACGCCGCCGTCGGCGATCTAATTTATTCTCGTATCACATTTCTCGTTACCCCATATCCCAGCCTCCTCGTTCGCATATAAATATTTCCCTCCGCGCGCTTCTGCGCGTCCCGAAAATTACGAAGCCGCGAAATAAGCAGCCCCGCAATTCCTCGGTACAAAATTGCCAATAAAAGCGGTGTCGCGAGACGCTTCCCCGGCGACCGACGGCGAGACGGCGGCGGCGGGAAAATTCGAAATTCCGGCGGCGCGGAGTTGCGCGCGATCCGGCGAGTGACCCGAAAAACTTTCGATCGCCGGCGGCGGCGGCGGCGGCGGCGGCCCATCCTTCTTACGTCCCGCAGACTCGCTCGGCTCACGTGACGTCAGGTCAACACCCACACGCCTCTCCCCCGCGCGCTCTCGCGGGGTGGGAGGAGAGAAGATCAATCTGCATGTCCTCGGCGCGGCGCTGCGCGGTAAAAAGCTGGAAAAAAAGGGGCGGGAGGGTGGCGGGGCCGGAGAGGACGACGTGGGAAATATCGAGCGACGACGCCGACGGAGGAGGAGGAGGAGGCGGTGGAGGAAGAGGCGGAGGAAGGAAGCCAAAGGCGACGGCCCCAAAAAGCGCTGCCTTGGAGCTTCAAATTGAAACGGAGAAGCCGATGCGATGTGGCGTGTATATTGGACGGCGGACGGGCGCGCTTCTCTCTCTCTTGTGCTTCTGAACCCTTTTTTTTTATTTTCGTGTTTACTTCTCTCTTTTTTTGCTTTTTTGATGCTTCGGGGCCCCTTTTGTGTTTCGGGATGTGAATGCGGCAATCGAGCCGGCGAGATAGCTTTTATGAGCACGCGTTCAACGGTAAATGCGAGGCCTCTCCTTGTTTTGCTCTGCTTTGAGTATTTGGAGCGAGTGCAACATTTTACATTTCAAGTTTTTTAATGTATTAGAAATTTAAGAATGAACAGGTAGTAAAAAAGTTATGTTTTATTGTTACTTTTTTCGTATTTAGTTTTTAATATGAATGTATTAATCTGTAATCAGTTGATTATAAACCGGTTCAATTTTGAAATTCACTTATTTATATTTCCCTGTCACCGTATCGAAAGAAAAAGTTTAGAATAAAATGTTTATCGAAGAAAAATTACCATACTCGTTTCCCCCTAACCGCCAAACCAAAACAGCGAACTACCTCCAGCAGCCCAGCAATTTCCCCATCCGTTCCCCATTCCACTCCGCCGCGTAGAAAAGCGCAAAAACAATCTCCAGCCAAGAAACGCTCCCTCGGAAATCCCTCGATCCATCAATAGTCCAGCGGCTCCGAAGGAGCGCCATCCGCAAATCCGTCGCGCCAAGAAGCTCCGGGGGCGCTCACAATAAAGCGCCGTCGTCGTCGGGGCGGCGCGACGTTTCGCGAAATCCGGCAGGTTCACTGACATCATCGCGCCGGCGGATATTCGGCGAAGGGCAGCTCCTATCTCCCTCTCTCTCTCTCTCTCTCTCTTTTCCCCCTGTCTCCACCCTCCTCCCCCCGCGGGGCGGAAAGAAGAGCGGAGAGCCGAAGATGAGGGACGACGAGGTGCGAGGGTTGAACGCGCTTTCAGGACGTAAGGAGGGTCGCGGGGTTAGGGAACTCGAGCTGCCTCGATTTCGCCTGCGCCGTATATGAGAGAGGGCGAGAGACTCTTTTCCACCGAACGCCGGGATTGCCTTTGAAAGGGTTTCGACGTCCAGAGTTCCCTTTTTTCACCCGGGGATGCTGGAGGATATTTGTTGAAGATTCGCAGGTGGAGGATGTTGATAATTATTACTTTGCGTGCGAAGGGGTTGGATCGGTAAGTTATTGTTGAGGGATGGTGAGTTTCGATTGTTTTATGGTGGAGGATGAAAAGGGTTTGCTGAGGTTTTGGGTGGCGAAAAATTTCAATTTGCTGAAATTTTTATTGGGGAGTTAATTCGAGTGTAATGTACATAAGTTAAAAATATAAAGTTTCACCTTAGTAGCGCTTCAATTCAATTAAGATGTTGACCTATAAAATTAAAAACTCGATGCTTCTACAATATCGTCTCGATAAACAATCAGAATAAAAAATCCGCGAGCCCTTTCCCCTAATGAATTTTCAATCACTCAACCTTAACGAACCGCCTTGGAACAATGCCGAAGCAAGAAAACGCGGATAAAACCGCAATCGATTAGCGCTCTTAGGCAATTTTCCTCCGTCTCCAAGAAACAGGCTCTCTCGTTCACCCTCCTTCCTGCAAACAAACCAATCCCTAATCACACACCTCCACCTCCGGCGGCCGCAGAGCGCGACAGAGAGAGAGAGAGAGAGAGAGAGAGAAAGAGAGATAAAACCCCTCTCCGGGTAACCGAATTTTCCATTTATCGCCTCCTCTCTCCGCGGGCTTCGATCGATAAAAACGGATGCGCTGACCACCGGTGAAAAAAAAATCGAATCGCGCATCCCCGGCTGCTGCTGCTGCCGCTGCTGCTTGTCGGCTGGCTGTGAGTGACGCCGGAGGAGGGAGAGAGGTATTGATTGCAGCGCGCAGCCGAGCTGAGTAGTGCAGCTCGGTACTGCTGCTGCTGCTGCTGCTGCTGGCGGGGAGACGACACGGCGGCCTCACATCGATGCCTCTGGCGCGAGGAGCGGGCGCGCGAGAGAGAGAGAGAGGGAGAGAGGAGGGACGTGCCGCTCGTTCGATGAGGGAGAGACGCAGACTAACCTGCAAGCTCTCTACTACTCCTTCCTCCCGCGATCCGCGCGAGGCGCCGAGTGCGTGTACTGATCGCTACGTGCGCTGTGCTCCCTCGCGGCGCGGGGCGCGCTGCTCTGCTTTCTTTGAGTCGAGAGGCCCGAGGCCGATTCTCGATTATTGCCGTGGAATTTTTTCAGGATCTCGCCCCCGTCTTTTTTCAATCCTTTTTTTTTTTAATCTGTTTTCTGTTTCGAATGATTTCTTTTTTTTCCATGAAAAATGTTTGTGTTTATATAAATTTTGAATTATAATCGACGTAACGAAGTGTTTGAATGCCGACAAAAATTGCGAAAATTAAACAGTCGATCTCAAGGAATATTATCAGCTGCAAAAATGCTGCTTTTTACAATAAAAAAAGAAAGAATGAAAACTTAAATTTTTATAAAAGAAAAATTGAAAATAGCATCGACGCGAATCGAAAAAACGGCATCCCTCACCGAACGATCGTGCAGTATTGTGAAAACAGTTTCCCGGCCTTGCAGCCTGTTTTAAAAAACAGCTCGCGGCGCGGTCAAATTGCGCAACGCAATTCGGCCGAATCGATGACGAGCGTCGGCAGTTTCCCGCTGGCAACATCCGCAACCGGCGCGACTGCTGAAAAAAGCAAACAGCAAGAAGGCAGAGCAGCAACGGAGCAGCTACAGCCAGCAGCTACAGCAGCCACGGCAGGCCGGGCACTTAGTTCGGCTTGTCCGAGCCCCGTTTTCGCCCGCTCCCTCTCTCCCGCCTCCTCCTCCTCCTCCTCCTCCTCCTCCTTTGGCGCGTTGCTGACTTGCGCGCGGCTCGGCCTGCAGCCTCGGCTGCGCGCTCCAGTCGCCGCCAGTGAGTCCAGAGCCATGCGCCGCGCCGCCGAGTGTCCCTTCCGCGCGAGGAGGCGGCCGCAGCGCAGGAGCAAGCGCTTCTGCACCTAAGAGAGGAAGCACACACGTGCGTTCGCCCCCCGAGTCAGCTCTCTCTCTCTCTCTCGCTCTCTCTCTCGAGTCTGAGGAGAGGCGCGCGCGGCAACATGGACTGCTGCAACTACGCGCAGAGGCCCTACGCCGGGCATCCCTTCTACCAGCAGCAGATACACCTGCACCAGCAGCAGCACCACCACCAGCAGCAGCAGCATCATCTGCACTTCCAGGCGCAGCAGCAGCAGCAGCAACATCACCAGCAGCAGCAGCAGCAACACCTACAGCAGCAGCAGCAGCAGCAGTTCTGCTACGCCGAGGCGAACGCCTACGCGGCTCAGTACTCCCCGATCGAAGCCTACGCAGCCGGCAGCGCATGCAGGCTGCCACCTGCCTACCCCACCGGTACGTCAAAACATCCTGCCACCCTTTTTCGAAACGCATTTTGCACGAGAGAGAGAGAGAGAGAGAGAGAGAGAGAGAGCGAGCACCGACGGCTCTCAATGAGACGGCTGACTATACACTCTACCCTTTCTACTGATTTCATTCATCGTCACCGCCTGGCGGACTTTCGGCTCGGGGGCGGCTGCTCCTCGCGGATTCGCGCGCTGTTGTTTTTTTCCCTGAGTTTGGCGCTGCTCGCGGAGGGATTTTTAGTTTAAACAGAGCCGCTTGTTTATCAGGAGACACTGATTACGAAAGGAAAAGAGAGAGAGAGAGAGCTTCGTTGGTGGCGTGAAATTTTCTGTCAAAAAGCGGATAATTCGTAATCTTTAAATAAAATCTCAAGGTCGCCGCGAGTAACAGTCGATTATTTATAGACGCGAGCCGTCGTATCAACGTTCAAATATAGTTTTAGATATAGTTTTTTTCTTACAAATATCGATCCGGACAGCCCTTTTGAACGTAAACAAACTGTCTTTTTCGCGTTTTCCAAGCGCTCGGCGTTTCATTAAACGTGCCTCTCTCTTCGCTCGATTGAATTTTTAAATCGGTCGTTTGTTTACAAACTGCCTTATACCGCTTCGAACTAAACATTAAAATTTAAACGACAACGAAACCTTGCGCAATCGCCGTGTAACGCTAATAAATGCGCTCGCAAACATCGGATGTAAACAAGCTCGCGACGCAAAAGTCTCTTTCAACTCTTTCCGAGCTGTTCTTTCGCAGATTTTCCGGAAAAAAAAGAGCCTCGAGCCGAATCGCCTCCTACATAAACATTCGCGCGAAGAAAGAGCGAGGCGGGCACAATAAATCCGTGTCAAAGGCAGAGCGAGAGACACATATCTCCGGCGCGATTACGAGAAGCGACGATAATTCCGGCGAGCTCGAGGTGCTTTAGTCGAGACGGAGAGGGAGAGAGAGAGAAGCCTGAATTTCGAAAATTAAAATGACAATGCAACACGCCGAGAGAACCTTTGACGCGCACAACTCGTCCGGAGAGCGTCACGCTCTTTCGCGGCGGCGAACTATAGATTTTATCCGGTTAGCCTGATTACGAAAGGTGGAAGAGGTCAGAATGAACTGTTCGACTCTCTCGCCTGCTTTTTTTTCGCCACCGAAAGCGGAGAGGTTCTTTAATAAATACGATGATGTTTCGAGCGATAAATGCGTTTTTAAAATATCTTTATCTTTAAAATTTACAATTCAATTTGTCCCGGGGTTGTTCGGTGAGAGATCGACTTTTTGCGTACCGATTGACATACTTCTTTAAAGACGTTAAAATGACAATTATTTCTCGTAACTCTTGAATTTAATTTTACTTTCAAAACTCAATTTACTAATTTTTTACAAAACTGAACATCCAAACTGCCTCGAGTGGAAAATACAAAATAACGATAAATTTCATTACAAACCCAATAAAAACAAGCCCTTGTCCGATAACCAAGGGAAACGAGGAGCGAAAACTGCAGTTGTTACAAAAAAAAAAAAAAAATAAAAAAAAATAAAAAAAAAAAACTGCTTAAACCGTAGAAAACTACTTTCCGTTTCTCCGCGATCCATCGCGATAAGCCCGCAAACGCGCATCGGGGTAATGCAATATTATCCCACTCGACGATAATTAAGTTATTTCATGCAATTCATTTCCTTGGCGCTGAAGAATGCCACTCGTCCCGTAAAAACACACCGCACGCGCGGCCGATGCACGTGTGTGTGTGTGCGTGTGTGTGGGGGAGTCTCTCTCTCTCTCTCTCTCTTTCGTGAAGTAGACTAGTAGGTTAATCTCCTGCTTTCAAGTTAATCAGCATTGATTAATTTTTAAAAGCTGCATCGAACCGCTTCTGCGAAGTTTCCCGCGAATTACATCGGCTGCATAATTATGGCTAATGCAAGTGCATTAACGGGGCAACTTGGGAGACCGGGACAAATTGTTCGGAGGCGCATTTATCACGGCGCCGATGTAATTAATCCGAAACTTCTTAGGGTATCGCTCTTCGCGGCTCGCAAGTTTTGGCGTTCATTCAATATTGCTGTGCCGCCGCTGCTGTTGCTGCGTGTCGGCATCGATTGGGTTGACTTTTTTTTTTTGTTGATTGGGTGTTAATTGTTACTGGGAAGGGCAGTTTTAACGGTACCGTTTTTATATTTGATGAAAATTCGAAAATAATTCTAATGATGCACTTAAAAATTATTTTTATAAAATGTTGAAAACATATCACCTCCAATTATAACATTCTTTTTAAAAAATTATGCTGGATGCATTGCGTTCGCAATGCTTTTATAAATGCTTTTTGACTAAATATTATAAAAAAAAAAAATTTAACTACTTTATTGGAATTAATATCCTTTTATATCCATTCCGCATTTCAATATTTAGTTCCTTTGTTCGAATAAAAAAACTGTATAAAAAACAATTTTATTAACCATTCAAAGCTTTTTACAATGATAAAAATTTCAACTGACAAACGGTCTATGAAATTTTTATTTAAACGTATTCTGAATTGTAATTATATTACAGCACAACATTATGCCGTATCTCAGGACTATTAAAGTACATTCATAACGCATATTTATTGTTAAAAAATGATACTCCAAAGTTACCTTCCCAAAGTTATTTACTCCTTAAACAAAACCTCAAATCGTCCCTGCCAAAAAAAAACACCCGAAACCCTCGTCCGAGCGACCGGCGGCGAAGGAAAATCAAGCCCACCTCGCCAGGAGGAAGAAAAACCCTCCTCCCCTCGCACTCAATTTCCGCGCGCAAAGATTCGTCAAACTCCCTCGCTCGGGCGTAAAAAGAGTCTAGACCGGTGAATCCCGCGGTCCGTCCCTCCCTCCCACCCACCCTCGCTCTCCCCGTCCGGCCGAGGGGAAGCGAAACCGTTTCACCCTCTCGGCGACCTCGAACGAGGACCCTCTCGCGAAAGCAGCGGCGCGGAGGGCATTACCCCCTGATCCCGCTCTCTTTTCTTTTTTTCTCTCTCTCTCTCTCTCTCTCTCTCCTCGCCTCTCATCTCTCTCGCCGCGGCGCGAATCAATCGGCCGCCGAGCGTCGCGTTAGCGAAACTCGGGCTCGTTTGCTCTCCCTCCTCGAACGAGGGGGGGGGGGAGGGGTATCGATTCCGTGTTTTCGGGATTGTTCTTTTCGATTGATAAGGTGCCGAGTCGCGCGGGGACGCTCGAGTGGCTAGTCGCGAATATTGGCGAACTGGCCGAGGGTTAAGGCTTAACGGCTCTCCTTTTTGGGTATAACGGAGGAAGGCTGCGGAAGCTCCACTTAGGGATCTAAGCCCGGTATCGACATTGTAAATGCTGCGGGGTAATATTTTAATGGGGGGGCTTGAGATTAGATGGATACTTTATGACTCTGTCGTGCGGGGTTAATCGCTTGATTAATTAATTATCGGTGTTAGAAGAATTATTTACCGCGACGCTGTTATCAATTGGTTGCAGGGATAATGTTAAAATTAATTTTAAACTAATGTTCCCATCTAGAACTAAATTTATGAAGTAACAAATTGAAAGAGTGGCACGTAGAAATTAAATTGGGTGTGCTTGAAAGCCACGTGGATTTCTTTGTTTAATAAATCTTCAATAAAAATTTAAGTCGGCATCCCTAACAAAACGTCTCCATTCCCAAAGTAAAAGCAAGATATCGTTCATCACAATTCCAGCAAAAAACAAACTTCGCTTAAATCGCCTTATTTCCCTAAGCAAACCGCGTCTCGAAAAATCAATCTCCCCCAAAACCTCATCTCGAGGCATTAATCGCTCCGGTACATAAACCCGATAAAAAAAAAGGGGAAAAAAAAGAGAGCATCACCTCTCTCTCTCTCTCTCAACGCGGCATACCTCGGCGGCTTATCGATTCCCTTAAACTCTTTACCCGCATTAGCCTCGCGGGCCGCTCAATACTCGAAACTAACCTTACGCAACCTCTCCGTTCTCTCTTTCTGTTCCAGACTACGTGTACAACCCGAAGGAGGCCCGGCTGCGGAAGGCGATGCGCGAGCAGAGCCGCGAGCTGTCGCGCTCCACCACCACCCAGTCGTCGTCCTCGTCCACCTCGTCGTCGACGTCGGCTGCTGCTGCTGCGGCGGCGGCGGCGTCGACGGGGGGTCCGGCGAGCCGGTCGTCCCCGTTGCCGGGCGGCGGCGGCGGCGGCGGCTCCTCGGCGTCGATCGCCGGCGCAAATCGAATCATCGGCCCATGGTTTCCGCTCGGCCACGCCGCGCCGCCGAAGCCCATTCTCTCGCCCAGGGTAGGTTGTTCAGGCGAATCGATAACCCCGGCCTCTCTCTCTCTCTCTCTGCCTCTCTGGGTGTATGTGTGTGTGTGTAGCTGGAGAGAGAGAGGAGGGCCACGTGACGGCCCGATTGATTTATCTCCGAGCTCGCGGCGCGAGCGCGAAAATTCCGAAGAACATAGGACGCTGCCTGCGTGCGTGCCCGCGGAGAGCTGCAGCGGGGGATGTGAGCGAGGTCTGTCGATGCTTTTCGGGGGTTTACGGGCGCGATTCGGGTCGAGGTCGGGGCTGAATTTTGAATGAGATGCCGGATAATGTTTTTTGGATTATTTTTTTTAATTCGTTGACTGATTAATCGCGTTGCTCTCTGCCCTTGTTTGTTGTTGTTTTGTTCGAGAGAGAATAAAACTGCTCTCGGAATTAAAAAGACCTCGTTTTCTCCGCGGGCAATTAAGCTTCACTGGACGTTGCACGTGCATTTATTTATTAGCAAAACGTGTAGCGTTACAAATCAAGTTTATTCTCTAAACTTACGTTGCTCGAGTCTTTGTATCGGTTGAATAAAGGCTACTTTTTCAAGATCGTTTCAGCAAACCTTTATCTCGCGACTATCGTTTCCATCTTTCAGAGTCCCCCTTTGTCTTCAAGATGTCATAAAGCCCCTTAAAACATTTTCAAGAACACTTTTCCTTTATTGTCTCGGTATGTAACAGATGTCAACAGCAGACTCTCTCTCCTCCCGGCCCTTTATTCGCAAATCTTTCAAATAGATCCGCTTAAATCAACTCTTCTATTTAAAAAAAAAAGAGAAAAAAAAGCGATAAAACGTTAATTCACGGGAATTAATCTCCGCTCGATCTGCCAATTTTTACCGAGCATTTCTCTCTGCGTAACGATTCTCAACGGACGCATTAACTTTGTAACGCCTCCCCCCCCCCCCTCCCACAAAAAAAGAGGAGCCTTCTGGCGCTTCGCAAAATTGGCGGCTCGCAAAATGAAAAACAATTCCGCTGGAAAGCCATTAAAATTAACAGAAAAATTCGATTAACGGCGCCGCCTCTCCGTTCCGGATATTTCTCCGGGCGATATAGGTGCGTACGACCCTCACTCTTCCATTAACGGGCGGCCAGGAGGTCCGTCCAGCCTCGTCAAGCTTCGATTTTCTCTCTCTCTCTCTCTCTCTCTCTCTCCGTTTCCCGCCGAGGGTCGCGGGAAAGCAACGATCTCCCCCTCTCGATAAAATAGTTTCGCCCGGCCGACTATTACCATAACAAGGAAAGGCCACGTCGACGCTCGACGTCTAGACGCGCCGGGATTAAGCGTCTCGACTATCTGATTTGATTGAGTGCACCGCGTCGGAGAGCGGCGAGTAATGGTGTTTTCTATCGGATTTCGGCGGCGTGAATGAATGCGGTTGGCTACTTAATTTTTTTTTATCGATGGGGGCTTACTTATGCTAACCGATGGCCTATCGGTTTCGTAGATTCGTATCGTATCGCATCGTTTTTTGTTTGCATTTTTTATAATCGACAATTGCTCAGATTAATTATTTACAATTTGCAGGATTATAAATTTTATCACCTTGTAATCTCTTTTTTAGCATTGTCAAGAGTTTCGTAAATACGCAACTGAAAATAATTCAAATCTCCTGAGAGATATGTCAGAAACTTCATTTCGCATCCAAGTAAATATCCGAATAATTAATATAAGCCAACT
This sequence comes from Ormyrus nitidulus, assembly GCA_900474335.1. Taxonomy (NCBI): domain Eukaryota; kingdom Metazoa; phylum Arthropoda; class Insecta; order Hymenoptera; family Ormyridae; genus Ormyrus; species Ormyrus nitidulus. The sequence goes on from UCOL01000942.1 coordinate 37,246, forward strand.
TTCTAATAGAAAAGAAAAAAAATATCGATTCCCGCCAGACGCGTTTCTAAAAATAGAATATCCTCCGTTGTTTTTTTATAATACAATCCACTCTAAAACGGGGCAACGCGTGTAAACGCTATTAAAAACCTTCCAGATCATTAACCCCCCGAGCGTTTAACGAACTTCTCAACAATTTAACCGATTCCCCCCCAGCCCTTCCGTAAAAGGCGCCTCTCTCACTCTCCCCTCTTCCCTCGCCGCAGGTGATGGCCGCGCACCAGCGAACGCTGGACAAGACGAAGGACGTGATCCGCAAGCAGCTGGAGTGCAGCCAGGGCTTCCCGGGTTATCACCCCGCGGACTACCCGCAGGCAGGCGCCTCGGCTCCGGAAAATCCGGAGTACTGCGACTTCGGTGACGGCGGGGGCGGCGGCGGCGGCGGCGGCGGCGGCCAGAAGTGGTACCCCTATCAGGTGAGCGCGACGACACCCGCGGCTAATCGATATACGCGCGGATCCCGTTAATAAAACGCCTCTCCTGTGCGCGAGCGGCGCTATCGATTTTCGCGCGCGCGCTGCCCGACAGAGAGAGAGAGAAAGAGAACACCTCCTTTTTTTAGACGGCGCCGAGTCGCTTAGCTGCTTTATCGCCGGACGTTGGCTTGATTTTTATCCGCCGCCGACTGCGCGGGGCGGCTTCGCTGATTACCGGTTAATTAGGCCTATTGCCGCTCTGGCTGGCGATGCTGATTGATCGTTTTTCGGGGGACGGGTTAATTAAGTTATTACGGGGCTTTTCGATCGAGTTTTTTCGAGTTTCGTCGCGGGGATATAGTGTTTAGTTGAGCAAACTCGAACAATGAATTTATTACAGTCAATTGATTAAAGGGTACATTCACCTTCTTTGTGTATCTAATATCGTTTTGACAAAGATTCGCGTCGGGCGTAAACAATGGACCTGTCGCATCTTACGTAATTTAATAGATAAGTTTCTCGCAAAGGAATTGTATTGTTTCAACAAGGATAATGGAAACGGCTTGTTACAGAACGGAGTGAATTCTTATCATTCGCGGAGTGCATTGATGTCAAAGATGAATAGCCTGCACAGAGGCATGCAAAGCACAGTTCCCCACGCGACTTCGGCATGGGGACAATTCTGCAACGTACCTTTTCGTAAGTCTCTATACTTTATCGCGCACCGCACAAAAACACACACCGTAATGCGTCGCTCCGCGTTGCAATATTTGAATTTTCCAAAAATAAACGTTTGCAATTACTCCCCCCGAAGCCACGAGCCAAAGCGCGATGATGCGCAGCAACAGGCACATGGTCTTCCTACAGAGGCAGCAGAGCCAGCAGCAGAGCCAGCACTGCTACCAGGACGAGATGCAGATGTCCTACGAGGCCAAAATCCAGGACGATCTTGCCCGCCGCCTCCACTCGTCCTACTCCCAGGAGGATCAGCAGGTGAGAGATCGAATTTTAACCTCTCGCCCAAAGGAAACCCCATCGATTCCCGGCTCTCCGACGCTCTCGGCGCGGGAAAGTAGGCTAACGTTCGATTTCGGAATTAAAGAGCGCCGCCGGGGAGGGAAAAGCTCGCGCGACCCGAGAGGAAAAGGCCTCCTGTCGCTGCATTATGCGAGAGAGACTGTGTACACACGCACCCGCGTATTGATTTTCAACATCCTTAACGCGCCTCCGCGGAAACGCTCGCGCGCGCGGCTCCGCCTAATTTTTTTGCGCCAACGCTTTAAACTCGGGACGGGAAAATTGTCCGGGAGTAAACGCCTGCTTATTCTTAATTGTGCGCCTGAATATTTATGAGATGATTAAGCCGCATTTATACGCGTTCGTTCGCGGAGTCTTTATTTTACGGCGTGAATTTCCATTCTTAAACTATTATCTACAACTTAGCTTTTGTTTTTTTTTTTTTTTTTTAACAAATGTAAGCAATTTTTTAAAAAAGTATACAAAAATTATAAAACCTTATCATTGTACGTTTGACTGATCCGAATAATACTTAATCCCGCAGGTAAAGAGTCCGCTGGCGAGTCTGCAGCTCAGCCAGCTTCCGGCGGACGAGCCCAAGTGCAGCAGCAACGGCAGCAGCAGCGGGAGCAGCAGCAGCGTGGGCGGGGGCGGCGCCACCGGGCCATCGTCCCAGCCCTGCCCGGAAGAGGGGCCGAGATGGGGCACCCCGCGGCCCTCCTCGGTCTCCAGCTCGTCGTGTCCCTCCTCGGACGCGATTCTCGAGCCGGAGCCCCAACGCAACGGCGGCAGCGGCGGCAGCAGCAGCAGCAGCAGCAGCAAACCGCTGCCGGGCTTCCAGCAGGCGTTCGGCTCGACGGAGATCGGCAAGTTCTCCCGGTCGGAGCTGTTCGCCAGCCTGGTCGAGGCGGCCAACAACGTGAGTAGCAGCAGCAGCTGCAGCGTTCTGGACGAGCAGCAGCAGCCGCAGCAGCAGTCCGCGTCCTTCGAGGGCAGCTGCAGCGGCAGATCCTCCTCGCCCGAGCCGCCGGTCGGCTCGTACTCGTACGATCTGGCGCCGCGCTGGCACAGCCCGTACGCCGGCGCCATCGGCAGCGAGATTTAGGACGTAGTTTTAAAGTAGGCTTAAGCCGCGAAAGTATTGATGCTCCTTTTTTTCGTTTTATTTTATTTTATTTTTTTTTTTTTTCTTCTTTGGTTTTGGTACGGCAGTTTTCGGACGACTTGCGAAGGATCGCAGAGTGAATCGTTTGAGGGATCGCGATACAAAGGCGTATTGTATCGGGAGCCGTTAAATTATTGAAAGCTGCAAGCTAAATGGAACGAGTCGATTTTGCGGGCTAAGCTTGAACGACTGTAGTTTAAAGTTGAGTCGTTTGAATCGGCAACATAATGAAACTGCAGTATAATTTTATAGTAGAAGTTTAAAAACCAAAGAAGTATGATTTGTCTTGAGACATCAATGCGATTACTGCTCCAAACAACGGTTATCGATGATCTAATGCAGTGTGAATACTTTCGTTACTTTGTAAATATAAAGAAATGTGAAGTTCAGAATTTGTCCATCCTAAGTGCGGAGAAATACAATTGCAGCGCCGCAGAGAATGAACTATAAAGTAGCTAATAATAAAAAAAAAAAAAAACTCCACGACGACAAATGAGTTTTCAAAAACGTAGGCCAGATTCTACATAGTTACGTAACTATTGCAATTAGCATTGTCAATTTTGCGTTATTACTTACTTTATGGTCCTTGGCGAGGAAGGGCTCGCAATTAGCTTCTCCGTCACTGAACAAATCCCTGAATTCTGTGCCATATCGACATTTTAATCAAATTCGCTAGGGAGTAAAAGTGTTCGAGCTAGCCTCCTTTTAGACTTTTTAATCGTGCTAACGATAGAGTTTTAATGGATTTTAGAAATTTATTTACCTTGGATAGTAGATCTATGTAGTAACGCTATATATAGACATTAAAAATGTTGTTGAATCAATTTTTCGATCGACTTTGTGATTCGGTTTGTACTTTAAGATTGTTTCGGAGCTTCGAGTATTTTTTTTCCAGTTTTTTTTTTTTTTTTATTCCTTTACGACGTTGGTAATGAATTTTTCGTTTTTTTGCATCCAGTGTTTTACAGTACTTTTACCATTTTGAAAGTAATTAATCGCTTTTAAATTGAATTAAAGTTTCTTTATAGATTAATATTCAATGACATATAGCGTAAGTGACAAGGCGATGGTGGGAAAAGAGTTTTTATAAAAAGCTAACGAAAAATAATGTAACCATTTTTTAATTTCCCTAATTTATATCACTGAATACGAAACAACTTGAATCGCTGAGCTAAAAAGTACACATCGCGTTTATTTCCAACCCGAAAGTTCAAGTGAAAACAACGAGATCAAAATGAAAAAATTTGCCAAACTTGCTACAATCATTGAATATTCTAAGTAAGATGTAATTAAGGTCTACCGAGCGAAAGTCGCGACGACGCAGAGCTCGCAAAACTCTTTTCTCAGCTTCTTTATTAAAATGCAAGCAAAAAAAAAAAGAAACACTGAATAATAGTTCAACCCCAAGAGTTGTTACTCATTATTCGCTCGAAAGAAAGTACTTAAGGTGAGAAAATGAATTATTGCATTTTAAAAAGACGGAAAAATTCGTAGGTACGAATTGTATACGTGTTCCTTTTTTCTTTCCCGCGAGAAAAAAAAACGACAACTGTACGTTAAGGAGTCGCGCGCATTGACTAGCAGAAGTGGCGCGCGAAAAGTATAGGGATATCCAGAGAAATGATTATTGAAACGACGGCGTCTTTATCTAATCGTTAACATTTCAATTGGTTATCAAAATTGTGCCTTTCGATGGACTGGACATGTATATTGATTAAGTATTATTAATTATGTTAATTAAGGTGCAGACTAATTGGGGAAGGCGATACACCAAATATCTTCGTCTTTTCGGTTGATTTATTGTAAACGAATCTTATAACCGACATACCTGGTGGAAATTTCCCTTTGAAAGCGTTATGAATTAAAGGAATTTGCTTTCGAGTTACTTAATTTTAAGTGATTATAATTATTAACATAGAAGCAGACAATCTCTCATTTACAATAATTATTCGAACAATTGTATTATGATAAGTTTAAGTGAAATTCCCATCGAGGAAATAAAACGAGTAGGCAAAACAGTGATTTTAACACATCAAAAAACTTAAACCTTTCGACTGTTCAAACAAACACTTACTTTGAAATTTCGTTTGGGGGAAGGCGTCGGTGGAATGAATGTTTTAGCGAAGCTTTAACGGAAAGTAATCGATGTAACGAAATCGTTTTGGTCGAGGAGCCCTTTGCATTTCGACATTAAAAAGGCTTTTGTGCTGTTCGATGTAATGATTGTACTGTAAATAAATGTTTTCATCGATCCTTCCCTTAAACTTAAATTAAGAAACGAAATGTCACCCCCAAACGATAATGAAAATTAAACAAAAAAAGGACAAGTCTACATAATCAAAAAAGCAGCGAAAAAAAACCAAAACAGGACGACGGAACAGACGACGCTCTTGAGCATGAAAAAAAAAAATCTACGTGTTAACGATTTTATTATTGTTAATAAGTTAATGATATTTATTACCAAATGATTAAATATGTGATAAAAGATTATATTATATATACATATATAAATATTATATATATACATAAAACAAATGATTTAGTAGATTTTAGAGACGACGCGTATTTACTTGGAGACGGAGAGTAGGAGAGAGAGAGAGAGTATAGGGTGGAGGAGGAAGGAAAGTGACAAAAGAGCCAGATTTTACTCGAATTTTCGAGGCTTTTCGAGGAACTCAGTCGACCGAACGTTCTGCGCGAACAATTTGATTATTCGCTCGCGACGAGAACCCCTTTGTCCGCGACATACCTATAATATTCCCGAGCGTTCCTCTCTCATTTGCAACTCTGTCGAATGCAGAGCCCCATGGGCATTCAATATACGGCGGCGGGGGGGAAAAAAATTTACAGATCTCAGCTTCGCGGGACAATGGCGAATTTCGCGCCACTCCGTTATATACGTGTATTTCATTTTTGTCACTTTGAAAGGAGTAACCGGACGTTTTTGTGCGGGTCAAGTGAGGCCTGTTTTCGGAGCGAAGTGCCGGAGAGGACGATATGTCTCGATTATTTTGATCCCAGAATCGATTGGGCGTTCGGAGAGAAATTCTCCATTGTCTTTGTAAAATCAAAGTATGTACCGTTGATGGAGTTCCTTCGAATGATCAAAACGGTCGTAATTACGATGCGGTAATCTGTATAAAAAAAAAGTACCTATGTTAGATGTATAATATACATAAAAATATATACACACGCGTAGCGTAACAGATGGTTCATCAATGATTCACGCTGAAAACTAAAAGAAAAAAAAAATCATCAAAGAAACCAAGCAAAACGAGACCTATCCTGTACCTATAATGGGACCAAACCGATTTCTTTCTCTTTCTCGCTCGCGATGCGCATTTAAACTTTCTCGATCGCAGCCCACTTTCCGCTCCTTACTTTCAAAATCACGCGTCTCGAGCTTCTCGCTAAATTCGCCTTGATTTCCTCTTTCGTTCATTCCTGGGAAAAAGAATCCGATGCTTAAAAAAAAAAAAAAAACACCCAACGGGAGAATCCGACGTCAAGTGGGATCTTAGCGTGAAAAAGTGATAGTACACGTGAAGGAACTGTAGAAAAAGTTGACGTAGATGAGTCGCTCGCAAGTTATTTCAGCCGTTTTCAAAAAGACTCGATAATTATAAATCAAAATCGCGCAAGTCTATATACCTTTAGAAGATTTTTCTAGCGAAACGAGGAATTCGGACACGAAAACCCGCGGAATATCGGCCCTGTCGGCTCTTAGCGAATTAAGGCCCGTAGCATTTTTAACATGGAAAAAAAGAAATTGCGAGGATGAAAAAAAGCTTTTAAAAAAAAATCCGCCACAAAACACTCACGTTGACATATCACACAGGCATATACAAAGTAACGACACGAAATTTCGATTGTTTGTATGCGTCGACAATGAAAGCGAAGGGAGGAAACAAAACGAGTCCATTGCCAAATTAGAGAAAAAATCAAAGAGTCTCGACGGAACAGAGAGTCAAAAGTTATATAAATAGAACTAAGGGGAAAAAATAATTGCGTCGGCTTATCGCACCGTGATGATTATAATGAATTACCGAACCAAATAAATAAATAAACGTTTGTATAATAAGAGCGTCTTTTGTCATTTGTCCAGCTGATTCCGTCCGACGGCCTCCTTAAATCCTGCACCGCCTTCCCGACTTACACTTCCACGTCTATTGATTCCTTGAATAAGTTGAAAAAGGAGGAGTTTATGAAAAAGGAGAAGCTGAGGAAACGAATGCAAGCCGAGGGATGTTTCTGGATTGAAACTTTAAAGTTACCCGAAGTGAAACACGATGCAAAGGTATACACAAAAATTAAGAAGTTTACAATTTTTAAAATATGGTTTTCAATTTCACAGATAATTTATCGTCTGCTATTTTTTTTTTTTTTTTAATTATTTATTTTCAAAATAGAAATCACGTTGAAACTAAATTTATTTATACATTCCCTATGAAAACTTCCTTTTTTACAAAAAAAAAGGCAGCAATTCTCGCTCCGAAAACAAAGCCCCACATTTCCCTCGCACCATCAGCCACGAAACTACACGAACTCTTCCCCCCTCCAATCTCTCCCCCCAAAGCAGGTAGAACCGCAGCCGCGCAGTCCGGGAACGAAGGCGCAGGACTACTCTCAGCGCGGCGCTCCGGCAGCAGCGCAAGAATGGCCGTCGCTCGGCCACCATCGCGACTGCGAGTGCGCCAGGCTCGCGCTGCCGACGGCCGCCAGTCCCGAGGACGAGTGCCTGGACCTGCGCGTCCCCTCCAGGAAGAAGCCCAAGCTGGACAAGGACCAGGACTACCCGGACTCGTCCGTCGACAATGTGGAGAAGTCGTAGTTTAGGATTGGGACGCGTTGATTTCCGTGCGTTGAGTGTTTTTTTTTTCAAGGCGTTCACGACGTAAGGACGGATAGTTATTACGTTTTCGTTTCTACCGAGGAACGATTTAGCGATTCGTGGAACGATAGAGAGAAGACTTAAAGTGTAACATAAGCTTTACGTGATAGTTTGTAGGATTGCGTTTTGTTACTTTTTTACTGAGAAACCGCGCAAGCAGGTGGCTATTAATAGTGATCTTTTTTCTTAATTTTTGTCAGCAAATAAAGATTGATATTTCGCAGATGGAATTTTAGATATGTGATAATTAAACACTAATTCTGCGCTCCTTACACTAATTGTGAATGTGCGCGTAAAAGTTTGTTTATTCCTTTGTTACAACTATTTCTTAAGTTAAATTTTGTATTTATTTTCAGAATATTACACACATTTTAAGATACATTGTAAACAATAAGTGATTCCTTTAATGCTCTATAACAATAACGGTTATTTAATTCAGTAAAAAATACGAAAATACTCACAACATGTGCGATAGTCAAAAAATAAAAAGCATGCCTTAATTGATGCAGTGAAATGCCCCGAAATCTTTTTAATGTTTTAAACTTGGATTCTACCAAGCCTCTCATATGCTTTAAAATTCCGCCTTGAAACAAATGTTTATAAATTTTTTCAACCTTATAAAACAACGGAAAATCGTCCCGATAAAGTGCCGTGAGATATCTGTTAAACGATACATCTTCCCCAATATGCGTTTCGTCGTCTTCCTCCACTTTATACAAACCCTTTATCACAAAGCAATCTGCTACACAAGCAATTTTATCATTATACTTTAGGGATTCTACACAACCCATAAAATTGTCGTTTGTAACAAAGGAATCATTTATATAGAATTGACGGAAATAGTCACCGGCATAAACCGTATACCCATTTTTTGCCAAGTCCTTGAAGTCATTAATTTCCTTATAACTGGTGTCTCTGGTCGACAAAGCCATGCTGAACATACTTTGTAGAAAACAACTCAGAATTACCAATGTAAAGATGACTAATACAAACAGTAATTTCATAATCACATTTTTATTCAACTTTACGTGAATCATCCGACTGTTAACCGCAGCTCTTAAAAGATCCAATATGATTTCCCAGTAATCTGTTTTCATGAAATATCGAAACAATACTACCATCGAAGCAAAGAAAGCAAAAAGAATGAAGCAAATTGGAGTAGTAAATGTTACAGACAACTGCTCTACAACTGATATATCATGCTTCCTCATAACGAAACAGGATGTCGATCTCCAGAGCAGATTCATCTCGTTCTTCCAGAGGCCTCGTTGATAATCAAAAGCAAACACGTTGTCGTATTTTCCGTTTAAAACATCGGCAGTAATGCCACTTGCAACTCCGTTTTCATCGATTTCACCGAGTTGTTGCCAAGGCAGATTCACATAAGTGACATTGGCTTTTAGACTCTGCCAAGTTGTTCGTGTGATTACTTGGGGAATTTTGAATAAATTGATTTTTATGATTTTGTCATATCTTTGAACATTATCGAAGGAAGTAATGAAAACCACTGATATAGGATAATTTGATAGGTCTTGGGTTCTATCGAATTTTAATGCTTCGCAGCTTGAAGTAGTTGTATCTAAAATATTTCAGAAAGAATAATCAAGTTGAAAAGCAAGAAAATATTATTTTACGACCAACCTCTTGTTTCGTGGCAATTTGAGAACAGTGTTAATAGATAACCATTTTCTTGCACATAACTTGTAATCTTTTGCCAAAATTGTGGGGCCAACGTGGAGTATGAATTGAAGGTGTAAAGACAGATTCCGAAACGTAAATCATGGCAGAAATATAGGACATTTAAAATATTAAACTGCCAACTAATTTTAAAAAAAGAATACGCAAATTGACAACTATCGAGTGATTGAATGTTTATTATAAAGAAAAATTCATAAGCGTTCCACCATTT